>OX393558.1:51367926-51596513 GCA_947650365.1 Chamaelirium japonicum | reverse complement strand
AGTAAATTATACACAATCTAGCATTCCTCCCACAAAACATCTTTAAAGAACCTTGTCATTGCCTCCCAAAAATACCCTAAAGTCATAAGTAAATTATATATAAATCATGCACTCCTCCCTAAAACACCCTCTAAGATCCGCAATATGCCTCTCTATTTTTGGGATTGATACTAGACTCCCTATATTTAGGGAGCCAAAACCGCTCCATATTTTTTTTGAACCCCCACCCTACAATCTTAAATAAATTATATACAATCGAGCACTCCTCCCTAAAATACCCTCATAGAGCCTAATATGCTCTTTATTTTTGGGATTGCTACAAAACTACCTATATTTAGGGAGCCAAAACCGCTCCATATTTTTTTTGAACCCCCACCCGACAACCTTAAGTAAATTATATACAATAGAGCATTCCTCCTAAAAACACCCTTTAATAGCCTCGCAATATGCTCTCTATTTTTGGGATTGCTACTAGACTCCCAATATTTAGGGAGCCAAAAACACTCCATATTTTTTTTAAACCCCCACCCGATAACCTTAAGTAAATTATATACAATCGACCACTCCCCCCTATAACACCCTCTAAGAGCCTCGCAATATGCTATCTATTTTTGGGATTGCTACTAGACACCTTATATATAGGGAGCCAAAATAACCCTATATTTTTTTTGAACCCCCCCCATTCAATAACCTTAAGTGATTTATATACAAACAAGCACTCCTCTATAAAATACCCTCTAGAAGACTTGCAATATGCACTCTATTTTTGGGATTGCTACTAGACTCCCTATATTTAGGGAGTCAAAACTGCTCCATAGTTTTTTTAAACCCCTACCTGATAACCTTAAGTAAATTATATACAATCAGTATTTCTGCCAAAAACACCCTCTAAGAACCTTGCCATTTCCTACCAAAAATACCCTAAAATCATTAGTAAACTATATATAAGTCAAGCACTCATCCCTAAAACACCCTCTAAGAGACTCATATTATGCCTTTCTTTTTTTGGGATTGCTACTAGACTCCCTATATTTAGGGAGCCAAAATCGCTATAAAATTTTTTTTAACACCCACCCGACAACCTAATGTAAATTATATACAATCGAGCACTTCTTCCTAAAACACCCTCTAAGAGCCTTGTAATATGCTATCTATTTTTGGGATTACTACTAGACTCCCTATATTTCGGGAGCCAAAACCGCTCCATATTTTTTTTAAACCCTCACCCGTCAACCTTAAGTAAATTATAAACAATCGAGCATTACTCCCAAAAACACCCTCTAAGAGCCTCGCCATTGCTTCACAAAAACTCCCAAAAATCATAATTAAATTATATATAAATCAATAACTTCTCTCTAAAATACCATCTAAAAGTCTCATAATATGCCTTTCTATTTTTAGGATTGCTACTAGACTCCCTATATTTAAAGAGCCAAAACCGCTCCATATTATTTTTGAACCCCTACCCGATAACCTTAAGTAAATTATATACGATTGAGCACTCCTCCCAAAAATACCCTCTAAGAGCCTCAGAATATGCTCTATTTTTTTAGGGATTGCTACTAAACTCCCTATATTTAGGGAGCCAAAAGCACTCCATATTTTTTTTGAATACCCATCCGACAACCTTAAGTAAATTATACACAATCGAGCATTCCTCCCAAAAACACCCTCTAAGAGCCTCGCCATTGTCTCCTAAAAACACCCTAAAATCATAAGTAAATTATATATAAATCAAGCACTCCTCCCTAAAACACCATCTAAGAGCCTCGCAACATGTCTCTCTATTTTTGGAATTGCTACTAGACTTTCTATATTTAGGGAGCCAAAATCGCTCCATATTTTTTTTGAACCCCCACCCTACAACCATAAGTAAATTATATACAATCGAGCACTCCTCCCTAAAACACCCTCTAAGAGCCTCGCAATATGCACTCTATTTTTTGGATTGCTACTAGACTCCCTATATTTTGGGAGCCAAAACTGCTCTATATTTTTAATGAACCCCCACCCAACAACCTTTAGTAAATTATATACAATCGAGCATTCCTCCCAAAAACGCCATCTAATAGCCTCGCAATATGCTCTCTATTCTTTAGATTGCTACTAAACTCCCTATATTTTGGGAGGCAAAACCACTACATATATTTTTTAACCCCCACCCGATAACCTTAAGTAAATTATATACAATCGAGCACTCCTCCCTAAAATATCCTCTAAGAGCCTTGCAATATGCTCTTTATTTTTGGGATTGCTACTAGACTCCCTATATTTAGGGAGCCAAAACCGCTCTATATTTTTTTTGAACCACCACAGAATAACCTAAAGTGAATTATATATAAGCGAGCACTCCTCCCTAAAATACCCTCTAACAGCATCGTAATATGCTCTATATTTTTTGAATTGCTACTAGACTCCCTATATTTATGGAGCCAAAATAGCAACTTATTTTTTTTGAACCCCCACCCGATAACCCTAAGTATATTATATACAATTTAGCATTTCTTCTAAAAACACCCTTGTAGAGCCTCGCCATTGCCTCCCAAAAACACCCTAAAATCATAAGTAAACTATATATAAATCAAGCACTCCTCCCTAAAACACCCTTTAAGAGTCTCGCAATATGTCTTTCTATTTTTGGGATTGCTGTTACAACCTTAATGTACACACTCAATGATACGGTGGAGGCACAAGAATATGTTCCACTTAATTGCTAAAAGATGGTGAATGCAATATTAAAATTTCCAAGACACTAAGGTGTATGCAACAAATGTGAGAGTACAAACTAGGGTGAGAGCGTTGTAGACAAGATATACTTGAGAGTCCCAAGGTCGAATCCACAGGGAATGGGATTGGTGAACGATTGAACAGTGCTACTAGAATTTAAGAGAGCTAGTAAGTAGATGTGATGGTGGAAGTGGGTGCAAGTGTATGTGCAGAAGGGATTTGTTCCACCGATGGTGGTGAAGTTTTATAAGGAGTGATGACGAGATGAGAGAGAGTTAGGGTATTGAGAGTGACCCAAACCCTTCCCTTTTGCTCCTTCTAGAGGTGTACACCAAGATGGAAGGAAAAACTAATGAGTTTACCTTTCACAAAGATATTTAAATCAAAGCACATTAATTTAGGAACAATAGATTCATTCTCAATAAGACATTTTTAATCTTTGAAAACCAAATCCTAGAATAGTCCAGGTGTGGGCACGAAGAGTAAATCCCAGGCATCAATGATATCACTGATCAAGCAAAACTACTCATCGTCTCACCGATATTGAAATGTCTAGAAGTTTAAAGAACTTGAACTAACAACGACAATGCATGTGTGACATACAATGTGAAATGAGTAATCAAGAACAAGAAATTTAAGAAAATGAACCTTCCATTAAGCATTGAATCATGGTGTAAATCCTCCGAAAATTACAAAAGGGGAGAGAGCTTGGTCCTCCTCTCTAACCCTAGCTATGAACTTAGCCACTCATTATTGGAATATAATAAAATATAGAAGAGGGGTGGATGAATGAAATTTCGAATCACTAATTCCTCCCAAAATCGTTCCATCCCCCGTAGCCATTCCGAGCCCCTTGATATAATAGATTCAATCCTTGAGATGAGATCTCTTAGGATCCACTGTATGCTATTTAAATTCCTAACGGCTAGTGGCTGCTGTTTATGCTTGAAATGGAAACTCTTAATGTCATTGAATGCTCCCATGGATAATGGGATTCTCTAGCCGTTGTGGCTTCCCATGGGAATTTAAATTCTTTTTTGTATGCTTAGGTGACTTTAAGAGTAATATCTTCAGGATTCTGTATGTAGCTAACATTCAATGCATTGAATTGAGACTTGTTTTGACGTGATGGCTTGGATCAAATCCAAGAAAGGAAAGAAGTCATTTTCGAGGTTGTTGCTTGGTGTGGAATTTGATGCCAAGTGAGTGCCTTCAAATATTCACCGAGTAATCACCGGTAGTGGGCTGTTTTTACTCCAATTCAGCAGTGGTCCATTATTTTGTAGTACTTTGAATTGGATTGGGTTTGAATGCACCCATCAAATGGCACATCTGGCTAGTGCTTGCGTCTCTGTTTGCCGACAAATGTGCGCCCAGGTCGATCATAGCCACGCACCAAATTGCACGGTAGAAGAAAAGGACTTCATAATCGGTCTTTTCTCATTACTCGACTGCACCTAGTTACTGTGTTCACTAGGAACCACAACCAAGCTTTGGATCAGATTGATTCAAGTAGTCCTATATAATATTCATGTGCCAACGTGAAGGTGTATTGCCCAATTTGATTGCTAAGTGGTGGTCAACCTTATGCCGATTTGTGCTCGCCTAGTCCGAGTTGAGCCGCAATCACACACCTACAAATAAAATTATGCACAATAAGAACAAAGGCGAGGTGTCTAAATGTTTACGCAATCTGCGCTATTGATAACGAAAAATCTAAATAATGCTTTCTTGAAATCTAGGCTTTAAAGCACAAAATTGAGCTTTATCAATTGCTACTAGGCTCCCTATATTTAGTTAGCCAAAACAGCTCCATATTTTTTTTGAGCGCCCACCCGTCAACTTTAAAGAAATTATATACAATCGAGTACTCCTCCCTAAAAGACCCTCTAAGAGCCTCACAATATGCTCTATATTTTTGGGATTGCTACTAGACTCCCGATATTTAGGGAGTCAAAACTGTTCAATATTTTTTTTGAACCCCCACCCGTCAACTTTAAGTAAATTATATACAATCTAGCATTCCTCCTAAAAACACATTATATGAGCCTTGCCATTGCCTCCTTATTTTTAGGATCGCTACTAGACTCCCAATATTTTGGAAGCCAAAATTGCTCTTAATTTCTCAAAACTCTCACCCGATAATCTTAACTGAATTATGTACAATTGAGAACTCCTCCCTAAAACACTTTATAAGAGCCTCACAATATGCTCTCTATTTTTGGGATTGCTAATAGACTCCCTATATTTAGAGAGCTAAAAGTGCTCTATAATTTTTTTGAACCCCCACCTGACAATCTTTAGTAGATTATATATAATTGAGCATTCCTCCCAAAATCAACATCTAAGAGGCTCACCATTGCATCCCAAAAACACCCTAAAATTATAAGTAAGTTATATATAAATCAAGCACTCCTCCTTAAAATACCCACTAAGAGCCTCGCAATATGTCTCTCTATTTTAGGAATTGCAACAAGACTCTCTCTATTTTTTGAACCCCCACCTGACAATTTTTTTGCACCCCTACCCTACAACCTTAAGTAAATTATATACAATCAAGCACTCCACCTTAAAATACTCTCTAAGAGCCTTGCAATATGCTATATATTTTTTGGGATAGTTACTAGACTCCCTATATTTAGGGAGCCAAAACCACTCTATATTTTATTTGAATCCCCACCCGATAACCTTAAGTAAATTATACACAATCGAGCATTCCTCCCAAAAACACCCTCTAAGAGCCTCGCCACTGCCTCCCAAAAACACCCTCTAAGAGCCTCACTATTGTCTCCCAAAAATACCCTAAAATCATAAGTAAAATATATAAAAATCAAGCACTCCTCCCTAAAACACCCTCTAAGAGCCTCGCAATATGCCTTTCTATTTTTGGGATTGCTACTAGACTCGCTATATTTAGGTTGCCAAAACCACTTTATATTTTTTTTGAACGCCCACCTGAAAACCTTAAGTAAATTATATACAATCAAGCACTCATCCCTAAAGCACCGTTTTAGAGCATCGCAATATGCTCTCTATTTTTGGGATTGCTACTAGACTCCCTATATTTAGGGAGCCAAAACCGCTCAAAATTTTTTTTTAATTCCCACCTATCAACCTTAAGTAAATTATATACAATCAAGCATTCCTCCCAAAAACACCTTATAAGAGCCTCGCCATTGCCTCCTTATTTTTGGGATCGCTACTAGCCTGCATATATTTGGGGAGCCAAAATCGCTCCTAATTTCTCAAGGCACCCACCCGATAATCATAACTAAATTATATACATTCGAGCACTCTTTCCTATAACACTTTCTAAGTGCCTCGCAATATGCTCTCTATTTTTGGGGCTACTACTAGACTCCATATATTTAGGGAACCAAAACCGTTCTAAATTTTTTTTGAACCCCCACTGGATAACCTTTAGTAAATTATATATAATTGAGCATTCCTCCCAAAAACACCCTCTAAGAGCCTCATCATTGCCTCCCTAAAACACCCTAAAATTATAAGTAAACTATATATAAATCATATATAAAAAATACCCTCTAAGAGACTTGCAATATGCCTCTCTATTTTTGGAATTGCTACTTGACTCCCTATATTTAAGGAGCCAAAATCGCACCATATTTTTTTTAAACCCCCACCCGAGAACTTTAAATAAATTATATACAATCGTGCACTCCTTTCCAAAACACTCTCTAAGAGCCTCGCAATATGCTCTCTATTTTTTGGGATTGCTACTTAACTCCCAATATTTAGGGAGCCAAAACTGCTTCATATTTTATTTGAACCCCCACCCGACAACCTTAAGTAAATTATACACAATCGAACATTCCTCCCAAAAACACCCTCTAAGAGCCTTGCCATTGCCTACCAAAAACACTCTAAAATCATAAGTATATTATATATAAATCAAGCACTCCTTTCTAAAACACCATTTAAGAGCCTCACAATATGCCTCTCTATTTTTGGGATTGCTACTATATTCCCTATATTTAGGGAGCCAAAACAGCTCCTTATTTTTTTGAACCCCCACTCGATAACCTTAAGTAAATTATTTGCAATCGGGCACTCCTCCCTAAAACACCCTCTAAGAGCCTAATATACTCTCTATTTTTGGGATTGCTATTAGACTCACTATAGTTAGGGAGCCATAATCGCTTTATTTTTTTTTTTGGACCCCCACCCGACAACCTTAAGTAAATTATATACAATCGAGCATTTCTCCAAAAAAACACCCTCTAATAGCCTCGTAATATGCACTCTATTTTTGGGATTGCTACTAGACTCCCTATATTTAGGGAGCCAAAACCGCTCTATATTTTTTTTGAACCCCCACCTGACAACATTAATTAAATTATACACAATCAAGCACACCTCCCTCAAACACCCTCTAAAACCCTCACAATCTGCTCTCTACTTTTGGGATTGCTACTAGACTCCCTATATTTAGGGAGCCAAAACCACCCCATATTTTTTTTGAACCCCACCCGATATCCTTAAGTTAATTATAAACAATTGAGCACTCCTTCCTAAAATACCCTCTAAGAGACTCGCAATATGCTCTCTATTTTTGGGAATGCTACGAGACTCCCTAAATTTAGGGAGCCAAAACTGCTCCATATTTTTTTTTAAACCCCACCCGACAATCTTAAAAACACTCTAAAATCATAAGTAAATTATATATAAATCAAGCACACCTTCCCAAAACACTCTCAAAGAGCCAGGTAATATGCTCTCTATTTTTGGGATTGCAACTAGACTCCCTATATTTAGGGAACCAAAACCGCTCCATTTTTTTTTGAAACCCCACCCGACAACCTTAATCAAATTATATATAATCGAGCATTCATCCCAAAAACACCCTCTAAGAGCTTTGCTATTGCCTTTCAAAAATATTATAAAATCCTAAGTAAATTATATATAAATCAAGCACTTCTCCCTAAAACACCCTATAAGAGCCTCGCAATATGTTTTTCTATTTTTGGGATTGCAACTAGACTCCCTATATTTAGGTAGCTAAAATAGCTCCATATTTTGTTTGAATGCCCACCCGACAATCTTAAGTAAATTATATACAATGGAACACTCCTCCCTAAAACACCCTCTAAAATCCTAGCAATACGCTCTCTATTTTTGGGATTGCTACTAGGCTCCCTATATTTAGGGAGCCAAAATTGCTCCATATTTTTTGCAAACCCCCACCCGTCAACCTTAAGTAAAATATATACAATTGAGCATTCCTCCTAAAAATACCAAAAAACCTTAAGTAAATTATATATAAATCAAGCACTCCTCCCTAAAACACCCTATAAGAGTCCCGCAATATGCCTCTCTATTTTTAGGATTGCAACTAGGCTCTCTATATTTAAGGAGCCAAAACCGCTCCATATTTTTTTTGAACCCCCACCCGACAACCTTATATAAATTATATACAATTGAGCACTCCTCCCTAAAACACCCTCTAAGAGCCTCACAATATGTTCTCTATTTTTTGGGATGACTACTAAACTCCCTGTATTTGGGAAGCCAAAATTACTCCATATTTTGTTTGAATCCCCACTCGACAACCTTAAGTAAATTATACACAATCGAGCATTCCTCTCAGAAACAAACTCTAAGTACCTCGCCATTGCCTCCTAAAAATACCATAAAATCATATGTAAATTATATATAAATCAAGAACTCATCCCTAAAACACCCACTAAGAGCCTCGCAACATGCCACTCTATTTTTGGGATTGCTACTAGTCTCCTTATATTTCGGAAGCCAAAATTGTTCTATATTTTTTTTGAACCCCCTCCCCCGACAACCAAATTAAATTATATACAATCGAGCACTCCTCCCTAAAATACCCTCTAAGAGCCTCGCAATATACTCTCTATTTTTGGGATTACTACTAAACTCCCTATATTTAGGGTGCCAAAACCGCTCCATATTTTTTTGAACCCCCACCTGACAACCTTAAGTAAATTATATACAATCAAGCAATACTCCAAAAAACACCATCTAATTGCCTCATAATATGCTCTTAATTTTTGGGATTGCTACTAGACTCCCAATATTTAGGGAGACAAAACCGCTCTGTATTTTTTTTGAATGCCCACCCGACAATCTTAAGTAAATTATATACAATCGAGCTCTACTCCCTAAAATACCCTTTAAGAACCTCGCAATATGCTCTCTATTTTTGGGATTGCTACTTGACTCCTTATATTTAGGGAGCCAAAACCGCTCTATATTTATTTTGAACCCCCACCGGACAACCTTAAGTAAATTATATATAATCGAGCACTCCTCCTTAAAACACCCTCTAAGAGCCTCATAATATGCTCTCTATTTTTGGGATTGCTGCTAGACTCTCTATATTTATGGAGCCAAAACCGCTCCATATTTTTTTTGAACCACCACCCGACAACCTTAAGTAAATTATATACAATCGAACAATCCTCCCAAAAACACCCTCTAAGAGCCTCGCCATTTCTTCCCAAAAACACCATAAAATGATAAGTAAATTATATATAAATCAAGTACACCTCCAAAAAACACCCTCTAAGAGTCTCTCTATTACTATTTGACTCCTTATATTTAGAAAACCAAAACCGCTCTATATTTTTTTTAAACGCCCACCCGATACCCTTAAATAAATTATATACAATCGAACACTCCTTCCTAAAACACCCACTAAGAGCTTCGTAATATGCTCTCTATTTTTGGGATTACTACTAGATTCCTAATATTTAGGGAGCCAAAATCGCTCTATATTTTTTTTGAACCCCCACCCATCAACTTTAAGTAAATTATATACAATCACGAATTCCTCCTAAAAACACCTTATATAGCCCTCGCCATTGCCTCCTTATTTTTGGGATTGCTACTAGACTCCCTATATTTGGGGAGCCAAAATCGCTCCCAATTTCTCAAGGCTCCTACCCGATAATCATAACTAAATTTTATACAATCAAGCACTCCTTCCTAAAATACTTTCTAAGAGCCTCGCAATGTGCTCTCTATTTTTGGTATTGCTACTAGTCTCCCTGTATTTTGGGAGCCAAAACCGCTCTATATTTTTTTTTGAACCCCCACCCAACAACCTTTAGTAAATTATATATAATTGAGCATTCCTCCAAAAAATACCCTCTAAGAGCCTCGCTATTGCCTCCTAAAAATACCCTAAACTCATAAGTAAATTATATATAAATCAAGCACTCCTTCCTAAAATACCCTCTAAGAGCCTCGCAATATGCCTCTCTATTTTTGGAATTGCTACTAGACTCTCTATATTTAAGGAGCCAAAATTGCTCCATATTTTTTTTGAACCCCCACCCAATAACCAAAAGTAAATTATATACAATTGAGCACTCCTCCCAAAAACACCATCTAATAGCCTCGCAACATGCTCTCTATTTTTGGGATTGCTACTAGACTACCTATATTTAGGGAGGTAAAACTGCTTCAAATTTTTTTTGACCCCCCACCCGACAACCTTAAGTAAATTATATATAATTGAGCATTCTTTTTAAAAACACCATCTAAGAGCCTCGCCATTGCCTCCTAAAAACACCATAAACTTATAAGTAAATTATATAAAAATCAATCACACCTTTCTAAAATACCCCCTAAGAGCCTCACAATATGCCTCTCTATATTTGGGATTGCTACAAGACTCCCTATATTTAAGGTGCCAAAATCGCTCTATATTTTTTTTGAACCCCCACCCGACAACCTTAAGAAAATTATAAATAATCGAGCACTCCTCCCAAAAACACCATCTAATAGCCTCGTAATATGCTCTCTATTTTATGGATTGTTACTAGACTCCCTATATTTAGATAGGCAAAATCGCTTCATATTGTTTTTGAACCCCCACCCGACAACCTTAAGTAAATTATATACAATCGTGCTCTCCTCCCTAAAATACTCTCTAAGAACCTTGCAATATGCTCTCTATTTTTGGGATTGCTACTTGACTCTTTATATTTAGGGAGCCAAAATTACTCTATATTTTTTTTGAACCCCCACCGAACAACCTTAAGTAAATTATATACAATCGAGCACTTCTCCCGAAAACCCCCTGCCTCACAATATGCTCTTAATTTTTGGGAATGCAACTAGACTCCCTATATTTATGGAGCCAAAACCGCTCCATATTTTTTTTGAACCCCCACCTGACAACTTTAAGTAAATTATATACAATTGAGCATTCCTCCCAAAAACACCCTCTAAGAGCCTCATCATTGTCTCCAAAAAATACCCTAAAATTATAAGTAAATTATATATAAATCAAGCACACCTCCACAAAACACCCTCTTAGTGCCTCGCAATATGTCTTTCTATTTTTAGGATTCCAACTAGACTCCCTATATTTAGGTAGCCAAAATCGCTCTATATTTTTTTTGAACACCCACCCGACAACCTTAAGTAAATTATATACAATTAAGCACTCCACCCTAAAATACCCTCTAAGAGCTTCACAATATGCTCTCTATTATTGAGATTGCTACTAGATTCCCTATATTTAAGGAGCTAAAACCGCTTCATACTTTTTTTGAACCCCCACCTGTCAACCTTAAGTAAATTATATACAATAGAGTATTCCTTTCAAAAATACCTTATATGAGCCTCGCCATTGCCTCCTTATTTTTGGGATCGCTACTAGACTCCCTATATTTGGGATGCCAAAATCGCTCCTAATTTCTCAAGGCTCCTACCCGATAATCATAACTAAATTATATACAATCGAGCACTTCTTTCTAAAACACTTTCTTAGAGCCTCGCAATATGCTTTCTATTTTTTGGATTGCTACTAGTTTCCCTATACTTAGGGAGCCAAAACCGCTCGATATGTTTATTGAACCCCCACCCTACAGCCTTTAGTAAATTATATATAATCAAGCATTCTTTCCAAAAACACCCTCTAAGAGCCTCGCAATTTCCTCCCAAAAATACATTAAAACCATAAGTAAATTATATGTAAATCAAGTACTCCTCCCTAAAATACCCACTACGAGCCTGGCAATATGTCTCTATGTCTTGGGATTGCTACTAGACTCCCTATATTTAAGGAGCCAAAACTGCTCCATATTTTTTTTGAACCCCTACTCGACAATCTTAAGTAAATTATATATAATCAAGCACTCTTCCCTAAAACACACTCTAAGAGCCTCACAATATGCTCTCTATTTTTTGGGATTGCTACTAGACTCCCTATATTTAGGGAGTAAAAATAGCTCCTTGTTTTGTTAGAGCCCCCACCCTGATAACCTTAAGTAAATTATACACAATCGAGCATTCCTCCCAAAAACACCCTCTAAGAGCCTCGCCATTGTCTTCCAAAATACCCTAAAATCATACGTAAATTATATATAAATCAAGCACTCCTTCCTAAAATACCCTCTAAGAGCCTCAAAATATGCCTCACTATTTTTAGGATTGCTACTAGACTCCCTATATATAGGGAGCCAAAACCGCTCTATATTTTTTTTGAAGCCCCACCCAACAACCTAAAGTAAATTATATACAATCGACCACTCCTCCCTAAAATACTCGCTAAAAGCTTAATATGTTATCTATTTTTGGGATTGCTACTAGACTCCCTATATTTAATGAGCCAAAAACCACTCTATATTTTTTTTGAATCCCCACCCAACAATCTTAAGCAAATTATATACAATCGAGCATTCCTCCCAAAAATACCCTCTAAATGCCTCGCAATATGCTCTCTATTTTTGGGATTGCTACTATAATCCCTATATTTAGGGAACCAAAATCGCTCCATATTTTTTTTAAACCCCCACCCAACATCCTTAAGTAAATTATATACAATCGAGCACTCCTCCCTAAAACATGCTCTAAGAGCCTCACAATATGCTTTCTATTTTTTGGGATAGCTACTAGAATCCCTATATTTAAAGCACCAAAATTGCTCTATATTTTGTTTAAACCCCCACCTAACAACCTTAAGCAAGTTATAGACAATTGAGCATTTCTCCCAAAAACACCCTCTAAGAGCCTCGTCATTGCCTACCAAAAATGCCCTAAAATCATAAGTAAATTATATATAAATCAAGCACTCCATCCTAAAACACCCTCTAAGAGCCTAGCAACATGCCTCTCTATTTTTGGCATTGTTACTACACTCCCTATATTTAAGGAGCCAAAATTGCTCCATATTCTTTATAAATCCCCACCCGACAGCCTTAAGTAAACTATATACAATCGAGCACTCCTCCCTAAAACACCCTCTAAGAGCCTAATATGCTATCTATTTTTGGGATTGCTACTAGACTCCCTATATTTAGGGAGCCAAAACAGCTTTATATTTTTTTTGAACCCCCACCCGACAACCTTATGTAAATTATATACAATCGAGCATTACTCCTAAAAACACCCTCTAATAGCCTCGCAATATGCTCTCTATTTTTAGGATTGCAACTAGACTCCCTATATTTAGGAAGCCAAAATTGTTCCATATTTTTTTTGACCCCCCACCCGACAACCTTAAGTAAATTATATACAATCGAGCACTCATCCCTAAAACACCCTCTAAGAGCCTCGCAATATGCTCTCTATTTTTGGGATTGCTACTAGACACTCTATATTTAGGGACCCAAAATCACTCTATATTTTTTTTAAACCCCCACCTGACAACCTTAAGCGAATTATATACAATCGAGCACTCCTTCCTAAATCTCCCACTAAGAGACTCGAAATATGCTCTCTATTTTTGGGTTTGCGACTCGACTACCTATATTTAGGGAGCCAAAACCGCTCTATATTTTTTTTGAACCCACACCTGACAACTATAAGTAAATTATATACAATCGAGCATTTCTCCAAAAAATACCCACTAAGAGCCTTGTTATTGCCTCCTAAAAATATCATAAAATTATAAGTAAATCATATATAAATCAAGCACTCCTACCTAAAACACCCTCTAAGAGACTTGCAATATGCCTTTCTAATTTTGGGATTGCTACTATACTCCCTATATTTAGGGAGCCAAAATCGCTTCATATTTATTTTGAACGCCCACCCGACAACCTTAAGTAAATTATATACAATTGAGCACAACTTCCTAAAACACCCTCTAAGAGCCTGGTAATATAATCTCTATTTTGGGATTGCTACTAGACTACCTATATTTAGGTAGCCAAAACTACTTCATATTTTTTTTGAACCCCAACCTGTCAACCTTAAGTAAATTATATACAATCAAGCATTCCTTCCAAAAACACCCTCAAAAAGCCTCACCATTGCCTCCCAAAAATACCCAAAAATCATAAATAAATTATATATAAATCAAGCACTCCTCCCTATAATACCCTCTAAGAGCCTCGCAATATACCTCTCTATTGTTAGGATTGCTACTAGACTCCCTATATTTAAGGAGCCAAAACCACTCCATATTTTTTTTGAACCCCTACCCGACAACCTTAAGTAAATAATATATGACTGAGCACTCCTCCCTAAAACACCCTCTAAGAGCCTCACAATATACTATCTATTTTTTTAGAATGCTACTAGACTCCTTATATTTAAGGAGTCAAAACCGCTCCATATTTTGCTTTTACCCCCACCCGACATCCTTAATTAAATTATACTCAATCGAGCATTCCGTCAAAAAACACCCTCTAAGAGCCTCGCCAATGCCTTCCAAAAACGCCCAAAATCATAATTAAATTATATATAAATCAAGCACTCCTTCCTAAAATACCCTCTAAGAGTCTCGCAATATGACTCTCTATTTTTGGGATTCCTACTAGACTCCCTATATTTAGTAAGCCAAAATCACTACATATTTTTTTTGAACCCCCACCCGACAACCTTAAGTAAATTATATATAATCGAACACTCCTCCCTAAAACACCCTCTAATAGCATAATATGCTCTCTATTTTTGGGATTGCTACTAAACTCCCTATATTTAGGAAGCCAAAATCACTCCATATTTTTTTTGAACCCCCACCAGACAACGATAAGTAAATTATATAGACAATCAAGTATTCCTATTAAAAATACCCTCTAATAGCCTCGCAATATGCTCTCTATTTTTGGAATTGCTACTAAACTCCCTATATTTAGGGAGCGAATACCGCTCTATATTTTTTTGAACCACCACTCGATAACCTTAAGTAAATTATATACAATCGAGCACTACTCCCTAAAACACCCTCTAAGAACCTCACAATATGCTCTTTATTTTTGGGATTACTACTAGACTCCCTATATCTTGGGAGCCAAAACTGCCCCATATTTTTTTTGAACCCCCACCCAACAACCTTAAGTGAATTATATACAATCGAGCACTTCTCCTTAAAACACTCTCTAAGAGACTTACAATATGCTCTCTATTTTTAGGTTTGCTACTAGACTCCCTATATTTAGGTAGCCAAAACCGCTCTAAATTTTTTTTGAATCCACACCCAGCAACCTTAAGTAAATTATATACAATCGAGCTTTCTTTCCAAAAATACCCTCCAAGAGCCTCGCCATTGCCTCCTAAAAATACCCTAAAAACAAAAGTAAATTATATATAAACCAAGCACACCTTACTAAAACACCCTCTAAGAAACTCAGAATATGCTTTTTTATTTTTGGGATTGCTACTAGATTCCCTATATTTAGGGAGCCAGAACCGCTCCTTATTTTCTTTTAACACCCACCCAACAACTTTAAGTAAATTATATGCAACCGAGCACTTCTTCCTAAAACACCCTCTAAGAGCCTGGTAATATGCTCTCTATTTTTGGGATTGCTACTAGGATCCCTATATTTTGGGAGCCAAAACCACTCCATATTTTTTTTGAACCCCCACCCATCAACCTCAAGTAAATTATATATAACCGAGTATTCTTCCTAAAAACACCAACTAAGAGTCTCACCATTGCCTACCATAAACACCCAAAAATCATAAGAAAATTATATATAAATCAAGCACTCCTCCCTAAAACACTCTCTAAGAGCTTCGCAATATGCCTCTTTATTTTTAGGATTGCTACTAGACTCCCTATATTTAAGGAGCCAAAACTGTTCTATATTTTTTTTTAACTCCCACCCGACAACCTTAAGTAAATTATATATAATTGAGCATTCCTTCCTAAAACACCCTCTGGGAGCCTTACAATATGCTTTCTATTTTTTAGAATTGCTACTAGACTCCCTATATTTAGGGAGCCAAAACCGCTCCATATGTTGTTTGAACCCCCACCCGATAACCTTAAGTAAATTATACATAATCGAGCATCCCTCCCCAAAACACCCTCTAAGCGCCTCGCTATTGTTTCCAAAAAATACCCTAAAATCATAAGTAAATTATATATAAATCAAGCACTCCTCCCTAAAACACCCTCTAAGAGCCTCATAACATGCCTCTCTATTTTTGGGATTTCTAGTAGACTCCATATATTTTGGGAGCCAAAATCGCTCGATATTGTTTTTAAACCCCCCTTGACAACCTTAAGTAAATTATATACAATCGAGCACTCCTCCTTAAAACACCCACTAAGAGCCTCAAAATATACTCTCTATTTTTGTGATTGCTACTAGTCTCCTATATTTAGGGAGCCAAAACCACTACTTATTTTTTTAGAACCCCAACCCGAAAACCTTAAGTAAATTATATAAAATCGAGCAATCCTCTCAAAAACACAATCTAATAGCCACGCAATATGCTTTTTATTTTTGTGATTGCTACTGGACTCCCTATATATAAGGAGGTAAAACCGCTTCATATTTTTTTTGAACCCCCACCTGATAACCTTAAGTAAATTATATACAATTGAGCACTCCTCCTTAAATACCCTCTAAGAGCCTTGCAATATGATATCTATTTTTGGGATTGCTACTAGACTCCCTATATTTAGGGAGCCAAAACTGCTCTATATTTTTTTTAAACCCTCACTGGACAACCTTAAGTGAATTATATATAATTGAGCACTCCTTCTAAAATACCCCTAAGAGCCTTACAATATGCTCTCTATTTTTGGGATTGCTACTAGACTCCCTATATTTAAGGAGCCAAAACCACTCCATATTTTTTTTAAACCCCCACCCAACAATCTTAAATAAATTATTTACAATTGAGCAATTCTCCCAAAAATACCCTCTAAGAGCCTCGCCTTTGCCTTCCAAAAATATCCTAAAATCATAAGCAAATTATATATAAATCAAGCACTCTTTCCTAAAATACCCTCTAAGAGCCACGCAATATGCCTTTCTATTTTTGGGATTGCTACTAGACTCCTTATATTTATGTAGCTAAAACCGCTCCATATTTTTTTTGAACACCCACCCAATAACCTTAAGTAAATTATATACAATTGAGCACTCCTCCCTAAAACACCCTCTAAGAGCCTCGCAATATGCTCTCTATTTTTGGGGATGCTACTAGACTTCATATATTTAGGGAGCAAAAATTCCTCCATATTTTTTTTGTACCCCCACCCGTCAACCTTAAGTAAATTTTATACAATCGAGTATTCCACCCTAAAACAACTTAAATGAGCCTTGTCATTGCCTCTTTATTTTTGGGATCGCTACTAGACTCCCTATATTTAGGGAGCCAAAATCGCTCCTAATTTCTCAAGGCTTCCACCCGATAATCATAACTAAATTATATACAACAGAGCACTCCCCCCTAAAATACTTTCCAAAATTACTCACAATATGCACTCTATTTTTGGGATTGCTACTAGACTCCTTATGTTTAGGGAGCCAAAACCGCTCTTTTTTTTTTTGAACCCCCACCTGACAACCTTTAGTAAATTATATACATTCGAGCACTCCTCACAAAAATACTCTCTAAGAGCCTCGTAATATGCTCTATATTTTTTGAGATTGCTACTAGACTCCCTATATTTAGGGAGCCAAAAATGCTCTATATTTTGTTTGAACCCCCATCCGATAACCTTATATAAATTATACACAATCGAGCTTTCCTCCCAGAAACACCCTCTAAGAGCCTCACCATTGCCTCCCAAAAATACCCTAAAATCATAAGTAAATTATATATAAATCAAGCATTCCTCCCTTAAACACCCTCTAAGAGCCTCGCAATATGTCTCTCTATTTTTGGAATTGCTACTAAACTCCCTATATTTAGCGAGCCAAAACCACCCCATATTTTTTTTGAACCCCTACCTGACAACCTTAAGTAAATTATATACAATCGAGCACTCCTCCCTAAAACACCTTCTAAGAGCCTAATATGCTCTCTATTTTTGGGATTGCTACTAGACTCCCTATATTTACGGAGCTAAAATCACTCCATATTTTTTTTTAACCCCTACCCAATAACCTTAAGTAAATTATATGCAATCGAGTATTCCTCCAAAAAACACCCTCTAAAAGCCTCATAATATGATCTCTATTTTTGGTATTGCTACTAGACTTCGTATATTTAGGGAGCTAAAACCGCTCCATTTTTTTTTGACCCCCCACCCAACAACCTTAAGTAAATTATATAATATCGAGCACTTCTCCCTAAAACACCCTCTAAGAGCCTCGCAATATGCTCTCTATTTTTGGGATTGCTACTAGACACCCAATATTTATGGAGCCAAAACTGCCCCATATGTTTTTTGAACCCCCACCTGATGACCTTAAGTGAATTATATACAATCGGGCATTCCTCCTTAAAACATCCTCTAAGAGACTCGTAATATGCTCTCTATTTTTGGGATTACTACTAGACTTCCTATATTTAGGGAGCCAAAACTGCTCCATATTTTTTTTGAACCCCCACCCGACAACCTTAAGTAAATTAAATACAATCGAGATTTCCTCCCAAAAACACCCTCTAAGAGCCTCGCCATTGCCTTCCAAAAATACCCAAAATTATAAGTAAATTAAATATAAATCAAGTTCTCCTCCTTAAATCACCATCTAAGAGCCTCACATCATGCCTCTTTATTTTTGGGATTGCTACTAGACTCCCTATATTTAGGGAGCCAAAATTGTTCCATATTTTTTTTAAACCCCCACCCGATAACCTGAAGCAAATTATAAATAATCGAGTACTCCTCCCTAAAACACCCTCTAAAAACCTCGCAATATAATCTCTATTTTTAGGATTGCTACTAGACTCCCTATATTTATGGAGCCAAAACCTCTCCATATTTTTTTTGAACCCCAACCCGACAACCTTAAGTAAATTACATATAATCGAGCATTCCTACCAATACCACCATCTAATAGCCTCGCAATATGCTTTTTATTTTTGGGATTGCTACTAGACTCCCTATATTTAGGAAGGCAAAACTGCTCCATATTTTTTTTTAACCCCCACCCGAAAAACTAAAGTAAATTATATACAATCGAGCACTCCTTCCTAAAATACGCTCTAAGAGCCTCGTAATATGCATTTTTGGGTTTGCTACTAGACTCCCTATATTTAGGTTGCCAAAACCGCTCCATATTTTTTTTAAACCCCCACAGGACAACTTTAAGTGAATTATATACAATCTATCACTCCTCCCTAAAACACCCTCTAATAGGCTCGCAATATGCTCTCTATTTTTGGGATTGCTACTAGACTCCCTATATTTATGGAGCCAAAATCACTCTATATTTTTTTTGAACCCCTACCTGATAACCTTAAGTAAATTATATACAAACGAGCATTCCTCCCAGAAACACCCTCTAAGACCCTCACCATTGCCTCCCAAAATTACCCTAAAATCATAAGTAAATTATATATAATTCAAGCACTCCTTCCTAAAACACCCTCTAAGAGCTTCGCAATATGCCTTTCAATTTTTGGGGTTGCTACTAAACTCTATATATTTAGGTAGCCAAAACGGCTCCATATTTTTTTTGAATACCAACCTGAGAACCTTAAGTAAATTATAAACAATCAAGCACTCCTCCCTAAAACACCCTCTAAGAGCTTCACAATATGCTCTATACTTTTGGGATTGCCAAATCTGCTTCATATTTTTTTTGAATCCGCAACCGTCAACCTTAAGTAAATTATATACAATCAAGCATTCCTCTCAAAAACAACTTATATGACAATTGCTATTACCTTCTTATTTTTGGGATCGCTACTAGACTCCCTATATTTTGGGAGCCAAAATCGCTCCTAATTTCTCAAGGCTCCCACCTAATAAGCATAATAAAATGATATACAATTGAGCATTCCTCCCTAAAACACTTTCTAAGAGCCTCACAATATGTCCTCTATTTTTGGCATTGTTACTAGACTCCCTATAGTTAGGGAGCCAAAACTGTATTATATTTTTTTTGAACCCCCACCCAACAATCTTCAGTAAATTATATATAATCGAGTATTCCTCTCAAAAACACCCTTTAAGAGCCTCTCCATTGCCTCCCAAAAACACCCTAAAATCATAAGTAAATTATATATAAATCAAGCACTCCTCCCTAAAATACCCTCTAAGAGTCTTGCAATATGGCCCTCTATTTTTGGGATTGCTACTATACTCCATATTTTTAAGGAGCCAAAATCACACCATATTTTTGTTGAACCCCTACCGACAACCTTATATAAATAATATATAATCAAGCACTCCTCCATAAACACTCTCTAAGAGCTTCGCAATATGCTTTCTATTTTTTGGGTTTGCTACCAGACTCTCTATATTTAGAGTGCCGAAACCGCTCTATATTTTATTTGAACCACCACCCGACAACCATAAATAAATTATACATAATCAAGCATTCTCCCAAAAACACCCTCTAAGAGCCTCGCCATTGCCTTCCAAAAACACCATAAAATCAAAAGTTAATTATATTTAAATTAAGCACTCCTCTCTAAAACACCCTCTAAGAGCCTCGCAATATGCCTCTCTATTTTAGGATTACCACAAGACTATCTATATTTAGGGAGCCAAAATCACACCATATTTTTTTTGAACCTCCACTCGACAACCTTAAATAAAATATATACAATCAAGCACACCTTCCTAAAACACACTCTAGAAGCCTAATATACTCTCTAATTTTGGAATTGCTACTAGACTCCCTATATTTAGGGAGCCAAAACTGCTCCATATTTTTTTAAATCCCCACACGACAACCTTAAGTAAATTATATATAATCAGGCATTCCTCCCAAAAACACCCTCTAATAGCCTCACAATATGCTACCTATTTTGGGGATTGCTATTGGACTCCCTATATTTAGGAAGCCAAAACTGCTTCATATTTTTTTGAACCTCCAACCGACAACCTTAAGTAAATTATATAAAATCAAGCACTCCTCCCTAAAACACCATCTAAGAGCCTCACAATATGCTCTCTATTTTTGGGATTGTTACTAGACTCCCTATATGTACGGAGCCAAACTGCCCCTTATTTTTTTTGAACCCCCACCCGACAACCTTAAGTAAATTATATACAATCGAGTACTCTTTTCTAAAACACCCTCTAAGAGCCTTGCAATATACTCTCTATTTTTGGGATTGCTACTAGATTCCCTATATTTAGGGAGCCAAAACCACTCTATATTATTTTGATCCCCCATACGACAACCTTAAGTAAATTATATACAATCGAATATTCCCCTCAAAAACACCCTCTAGAAGCCTCTCCATTGCCTCTCAAAAATACCCTAAATTATTAAGTAAATTATATATAAATCAAGCACTCCTCTCTAAAACACCCTCTAAGAGCGTTGCAATATGCCTTTCTATTTTTGAAATTGCTATTAGACTCCCTATATTTAGGGACCCAAAACTATTCCATATTTTTTTTGAACCCTCACACGACAATAGTAAGTAAATTATATACAACTGAGCATTCCTCCTAAAAACACTCTTTAATAGCCACGTAATATGCTCTCTATTTTTGGGATTGCTACTAGACTCCCTATATTTAGGGAGCCAAAATTGCTTCATATTTTTTTTGAGCCCCCACCCGATGACCTTAAGGAAATTATATATAATTGAGCACTCCTCCCAAAAATACCCTCTAAGTGCCTTATAATATGCTCTCTATTTTTGGGTTTGCTACTAGACTCCCTATATTTAGGGAGCTATAACCGCTCCATATTTTTTTTGAACCCCCACTAGACAAGCTTAAGTAAATTATATACAATCGAGCACTCCTCTCTAAAACACCCTATAAGTTCCTTTCAATATGCTCTCTAATTTTGGGATTGCTACTGGACTTCCTATATTTAGGGAGCCAAAACCACTCCATATTTTTTTTGAACCCCCACCCGACAACCTTAAGTAAAGTATATATAATCGAGCTTTTCTCCCAAAAATACCCTCTAAGAGCCTCACCATAGCCTCCTAAAAATACCCTAAAATCATAAGTAAATTAAAAATAAATCAAGCCCTCATCCTAAAAACACACTCTAAAATACCCTCTAAGAACCTCGCAATATGCTCTCTATTTTTGGGTTTGCTACTAGACTCTCTATATTAAGGGAGCCAAAACCACTCCATATTTCTTTTGATGCCCCACCAAATAACCTTAAGTGAATTATATACAATCGAGCACTCTTTCCAAAAACACCCTATAAGAGCCTTATAATATGCTCTCTATTTTTGGGATTGCTATTAGATTCCCTATATTTAGGGAGCCAAAACCACTCCATATTTTTTTTGAACACCAACACGATAACCTTAAGTAAATTATATACAATCGAGCATTTCTTCCAAAAACACCCTCTACAAGCCTAGCCATTGTCTCCAAAAAAAGCCCTAAAATCATAAATAAATTATATATAAATCAAGCACTACACCCTAAAACACCTTCTAAGAGCCTCGCAATATGCCTTTCTATTTTTGGGATTGCTACTAGACTCCCTATATTTAGGTAGCCAAAACTGCTTTATATTTTTTTTGAACTTTCAACCGACAACCTTAAGTAAATTATATACAACCGAGCACTCCTCCCTAAAACACCCTCTAAGAGTCTCGCAATATTTTCTCTATTTTTGGGATTGCTACTAGACTCCCTATATTTAAGAAGCCAAAATTGCTCCTGTTTTTTTTGAATCCCGACCCGTTAACCTTAAGTAAATTATATACAATCGAGCATTCCTCCCAAAAATATCATACAAGAGCCTCGCCATTGCCTCTTTATTTTTGGGATTGCTAGTAGACTCCCTATATTTGGGGAGCCAAAATCGCTATTAATTTCTCAAGGCTCTTACCTGATAATCATAACTAAATTATATATAATCGAGCACTCCTCCCTAAAACACACTCTAAGAGCCTAGCAATATGCACTCTATTTTTGGGATTGCTACTAGACTCCCTATATTTAGGAAGCCAAGACTGCTCCATTTCTTTTTTAAACCCCCACCCGACAACCTTAATTATATTATATACAATCAAGCATTCCTCCCAAAAACACCCTCTAAAAGCCACGCCATTGCCTCCCAAAAACACCCAAAAATCATAAGTAAATTATATATAAAACAAGCACTCCTCCCTAAAACACCCTCTAAGAGCCTTGCAATATACCTCTCTATTTTTGGGATTGCTACTAGACTACTTATATTTAGGGATCCAAAACCGCTCTATATTTTTTTAAAAACCCCACCCAACAATCTTAAGTAAATTATATACAATCGAGCACTGCTCCCTAAAATACCCTCTAAGAGCCTCGCAATATTCTCTCTATTTTTGGAATTGCTATTAGACACCCTATATTGAGGGAGCCAAATCCGCTCCATATTTTTTTAAACTCCCCCCCGACAACCTTAAGTAAATTATATATAATCGAGCATTCCTTCAAAAAACACCCTCTAAGAGTCTCACCATTACCTCCCAAAAATACCCTAAAATCATAAGTAAATTATATATAAATCAAGCACACCTCCCTAAAATACCCACTAAGAGCCTCGCAATATGCCTTTCTATTTTTGCGATTGCTACTAGATTTCCTATATTTAGGTGGCCAAAACCGATTGATTTTTTTTTTTAACGCCCACCTGACAACCTTAAGTAAATTATATACAATCGAGCAGTCCTCCCTAAAACACCCTCTAAGAGCCTCACAATATGCCCTCTAATTTTCGGATTGCTACTAGACTTTCTATATTTAGGGAGCCAAAACCGCTCCATTTTTTTTTAAACCCCCACCCGTTAACTTGAAGTAAATTATATATAATTGAGCATTCCTCCCAAAAATACACTTTAATAGACTCACAATATGCTCTCTATTTTTGGGATTGCTACTAGACTCCCAATATTTAGGGAGACAAAACCGCTCTATATTTTTTTTGAACCCCAACCCGACACCCTTAAGTAAATTATATATAATCGAGCACTCCTCCCTAAAACACCCTCTAAGAGCCTCACAATATGCTCTGTATTTTTTGGATTGCTACTAGACTTCCTATATTTAGGGAACCAAAACCACCCTATATTTTATTTGAACCCCCACAAGACACCCTTAAGTGAATTGTATACAATCGAGCACTCCTCCCTAAAACACCCTCTAAAAGCCTCATAATATACTCCATATTTTCTTTGAACCCCAACCTGATAACCTTAAGTAAATTATATACAATCGACCATTCCTCCCAGAAACACCCTCTAAGAGCCTAGCCATTACCTCCTAAAAACACCCTAAAAATACACTAAAATCAAAACTAAATTATATATAAATCAAGTGCTCCTCCCTAAAGCACCCTCTAAGAGACTCGCAATATGCCTTTCTATTTTTGGGATTGCTAC
Organism: Chamaelirium japonicum; assembly: GCA_947650365.1. Taxonomy (NCBI): domain Eukaryota; kingdom Viridiplantae; phylum Streptophyta; class Magnoliopsida; order Liliales; family Melanthiaceae; genus Chamaelirium; species Chamaelirium japonicum. The sequence continues at coordinate 51,572,129 of OX393558.1, read as the reverse complement.
CAGACTCCCTATATTTAGGGAGCCAAAACCTCTCTATATTTTTTTGAACACTCACCAAACCACCTTAAGTAAATTATATACAATTGAGCACTTCTTCTTAAAACATCCTCTAAAAGCCTTGTAATATGCTCTCTATTTTTGATATTACTACTAGACTCCCTATATTTGGAGAGCCAAAACCACACCATATTTTTTTTGAACCCTGACCCGTCAACCTTAAGTAAATTATATATAATCTAGCATTCCACCCAAAAACACCCTCTAAGAGCCTTGCCTTTGCCTCCTAAAAATCATAAGTAAATTATATATAAATTAAGAACTCCTTCTTAAAACACCCACTAAGAGCCTTGCAATATGCCTTTTTATTTTTAGGATTGCTACTAGACTCCCTATATTTACGGAGCTAAAACCGTTCCATATTTTTTTTGAACCCGCACCTGACAACTTTAATTAAATTATATACAATTGAGCACTTTTCCCTAAAACACCCTCTGAGAGTCTCGCAATACGCTCTCTATTTTTGGGGATTGCTTCTAGACTCCATATATTTAGGTAGCAAAACCCGCTCTATATTTTGATTAAACCCCCACTCGATGACCTTATGTAAATTATACATAATCGAGCATTCCTCCCAAAAACACCCTCTTAGAGCCTCACCATTGCCTCCCAAAAATACCCTTAAATTATACCTAAATTATATATAAATCAAGCATCCCTCTCTAAAACACCCTTTAAGAGTCTCGCAAAATGCCTCTATATTTTTGGGATTGCTACTAGACTCCCTATATTTAGGGAACCAAAATCGCTTCATATTTTTTTTGAACCCCAACCCGATAACCTTAAGTAAATTATATACAGTTGAGCACTCCTCCTTAAAACACCCTCTAAGAGCCTCGTAATATGCTCTCTATGTTTGGGATTGCTACTAGACTGCCTATATTTAGGGAACCAATATGGCTCCATATTTGTTTTTAACCCCCACCCAACAACCTTAAGTAAATTATATATAATCGAGTATTGCTCCCAAAAATACCATATAATAGCCTAGCAATATGCTCTCTATTTTTGGGATACTACTAGACTCCATATTTTAGGGAGCCAAAACAGCCCCATATATTTTTTGAATCCCCACCAGACAACCTTAAGTGAATTATATACAATCGAGCACTCCTCCCTAAAACACCCTCTAAAAGCCTCGTAATATGCTCTCTATTTTTGGAATTGCTACTAGTCTCCCTATATTTAGGGAGCCAAAACAACTCCATATTTTTTTTGAACCACCACCCGACGACCTTAAGTAAATTATATATAATCAAGCATTCCTTCCAAAAATACCCTCTAAGAGCCACGCCATTGCCTCCCAAAAATACCCTAAAATCCTATGTATATTATATGTAAATCAAGAATTCCTCCCTAAAACACCCTCTAAGAGCCTCGCAACATGTCTCTCTATTTTTGGAATTGCTACTAGACTCACTATATTTAGGGAGCCAAAACTGCTCCATATTTTTTTTGAATCCCCACCCAATAACCTTAAGTAAATTATATACAATTGGGCACTCCTTAAAACACCCTCTAAGAGCCTCGCAAAATGCTCTCTATCTTCGGGATTGCTATTAGACTCTCTATATTTAGGGAGCCAAAATCACACCATAATTTTTTTGAACCCCTACCCAACAACCTTAAGTAAATTATAAAAAATCGAGCATTCCTCCAAAAAACACCATCTAATAGCCTCGTAATATGCCCTCTATTTTTGGGATTGCTACTAGACTCCCTATATTTAGGAAACCAAAATAGCTCCATTTTTTTTTTTAACCCCCACCCGACAATCTTAAGTAAATTATATACAATCTAGCACTCCTCCCGAAAATACCCCTAAGAGCCTTGCAGTATGCTCTCTATGTTTAGGATTGCTACTAGACTTCCTATATTTAGGGAGCCAAAACTGCTCCATATTTCTTTTGAACCCCCACCCGACAATCTTAAGTGAATTATTTACAATCAAGCACTCCTCCCTATAACACCCTCTAAGAGCCTCGCAATATGCTCTCTATTTTTGGGATTGTTACTAGACTCCCTATATTAAGGGAGCCTAAACCGCTCCATATTTTTTTTGAACCCCCACCCGATAACCTTAAGTAAATTATATACAATCGAGCATTCCTCCTAAAAACACCCTCTATGAGCTCCACTATTGCCTCCAAAAAACACCCTAAAATCAAAAATAAATTAAATATAAATCAAGCACTCCTCTCTAAAACACCCTCTAAGAGCCTCGTAATATGCCTTTCTATTTTTGGGATTACTACTATACTCCCTATATTAAGGAAGCTAAAACCACTGCTTTTTTTTTTGAACGCCCACCCGATAACTTTATGTAAATTATATACAATCGAGCACTCTTCTCTAAAACACCCGCTAAGAGACTCGCAATATGCTCTCGATTTTTGAGATTGCTACTAGACTCCCTATATTTAGGGAGCCAAAATTGCTCCCTATTTTTTTTAAACTCCCACCCAATAACCTTAAGTAAATTATATATAATCAAGAATTCCTTCTAAAAACACCCTCTACGAGCCTCGCCATTGCCTCCCAAAAATACCCTAAAATCATAAATAAATTATATATAAATCACGCACTATTCCTTAAAATACCTTGTAAGAGTCTCGTAATATATCTTTCTATTTTTTGGGATTGCTACTAGACTCCCTATATTTAGGTAGCCAAAAGCGCACCATATTTTTTTTGAACTTCCACCCGACAACTTTAAGTAAATTATATACAATCAAGCACTCCTCCCTAAAATACCCTCTAAGAGCGTTGCAATATTCACTCTTTTTTTAGAAATGCTACTAGCCTCCCAATATTTAAGGAGCTAAAGCCGCTCCATATTATTTTTAAACCCTGACCCGTTAATATTAAGCAAATTACATACAATCGAGCATTCCTCGTAAAAATACCCTATAAGAGTCTCACCATTGCCTCCTTATTTTTTGGATCACTACTAGACTCCATATATTTAGGGAGCCAAAATTGCTCCTAATTTCTCAAGGCTCCCACCCGATAATCATAACTAAATTATATACAATCGAGCACTTCTCTCAAAAACACACTCTAAAAGCCTTGCAATATGCTCTCTATTTCTTGGATTGCTACTAGACTCCCTATATTTAGGGTACCAAACCTGCTCCATATTTTTTTTGAACCCCCACTCGACAAACTTAAGTAAATTTTACACAATCAAGCATTTCTCCCAAAAATAACCTCTAATAGCCCCGTAATATGCTCTCAATTTTTGGGATTGCTACTAGACTCCTTACATTTAGTGATCCAAAACTGCTCTATAGTTTTTTTGAACTCCCACCCGACAACCTTAATTAATTATCTATAATTAAGCACTCCTCCCTAAAATACCCTTTAAGAGCCTCGAAATATGCTCTCTATTTTTGGGATTGCTACTAGACTCCCTATATTTAGGGAGCCAAAACAGCTCCATATTTTTTTTGAACACCAATCCAACAACCTTAACTAAATTATATATAATTGAGCATTCCTTGAAAAAACACCCTTTAAGTGTCACACCATTGCCTCCCAAAAATACCCTAAAATCATAAGTAAATTATATGTAAATCAAGCAATCCTCCCTAAAACACCCTCTAAGAGCCTCGCAATATGCCTTTCTATTTTTGGGATTGCTACCAGACTCCATGTACTTAGGTGGCCAAAATCATTCCATATTTTTTTTGAACGCCCACCCGACAACCTTAAGTAAATTATATACAATCGAGCAGTCCTCCCTAAAACACCCTCTAAGAGCCTCACAATATGCTCTCTATTTTTGGGATTGCTACTAAACTCTCAATATTTAAGGAGCCAAAATGGCTCCATATTTTTTTTGAACCCCCACCCGTCAACTTTAAGTAAATTATACCTTCCAAAAACACCCTCTAATAGCCCTGCAATATGCTCTCTATTTTTGGGATTGCTACTAGACTCCCTATATTTAGGGAGCCAAAATTGCTTTATATGTTTTTCGAACCCCACCCGACAACGTTAAGTAAATTATATACAATCGAGCACTCCTCCCTAAAATACCCTCTAAGAGCCTCACAACATGCTCTGTATTTTATGGATTGCTACTAGACTCCCTATATTTAGGGTACCAAAACCATCCCATATTTTTTTGAACCCCCACATGACAACCTTAAGTGAATTATACACAATCGAGCACTCCTCCTAAATACACCCTCTAAGAGTCTCATAATATTTTCTCTATTTTTGGGATTACTACTAGACTTCCTATATTTAGGGATCCAAAACCGCTCTATATTTTTTTTTAACCCGCACCAGACAAACTTAAGTAAATTATATGCAATCGAGCATTTCTCCCTAAAACACCCTCTAAGAGCCTCGCCATTGCCTCCCAAAAATACCCTAAAATCAAAACTAAATTATATATTAATCAAGCACTCCTCTCTAAAACACCCTCTAAGAGACTCGCAATATGTCTTTCTATTTTTGGGATTACAACTAGGCTCCTTATATTTAAGGAGCCAAAACTGCTCTATATTTTTTTGAATGCCCACCCGACCACCTTAAGTAAATTATATACAATCGAGCACTCCTTCCTAAAACACCCTCATAGAGCCTAGTAATATGGTCACTATTTTTGGGATTGCTACTAGACTCCCTATATCTAGGAAGCCAAAATCGCTCTATATTTTTTTTGAACCCACACCCGTCAACCTTAAGTAAATTATTTATAATCTAGAATTCCTCATAAAAACACCATCTAAGAGCCTCACAATTGCCTCCTAAAAACACCTAAAACTCATAAGTAAATTATATATAAATCAAGCACTCCTCCCTCAAACACCCTCTAAGAGTCTCGCAATATGCCTCTCTATTTTTAGGATTACTACTAGACTTTATATATTTAAGAAGCCAAAACTGCTCATTATTTTTTTTGAACCCGTACCCGATAACCTTAATAAAATTATATATAATTAAGCACTACTTCCTAAAACACCCTCTAAGAGCCTCGCAATACGCTCTCTATTTTTTGGGATTGCTACTAGACATCCTATGTTTAGGTAGCCAAAATTGCTCCATATTTTGTTTGAACCCCTACCCTACAACCATAAGTAAATTATACACAATCGAGCATTCCTTCCAAAAACACCCTCTAAGAGCCTCGCCATTACCTCCCAAAAATACCCTTAAATCATAAGTAAATTATATATAAATGAAGCATCCCTCCCTAAAACACCCTCTAATAGCCTCGCAATAAGCATATATATTTTAGGGATTGCTACTAGACTCCCTATATTTAGGAAACCAAAATCGCTCCATATTTTTTTTGAACCCCCACCCTACAACCTTATATAAATTATATACAATCGAGCACTCCTCCTTAAAACACCCTCTAAGAGTCTCGCAATATGCTCTCTATGTTTAGGATTACTACTAGACTCCCTATATTTAGGGAGCCAATACCTCTCCATATTTTTTTTAAACCCCCACCCAACAACCATAAGTAAATTATATACAATCGAACATTCCTCCCAAAAATACCATCTAATAGCCTCGCAATATGCTCTCTTTTTTTGGGATTGCTACTAGACACCATATACATATGGAGCCAAAATCGCCCCATATTTTTTTTGAATCCCCACCTGACAACCTTAAGTAAATTATATACAATCATGCACTGTTCCGTAAAACACCATCTAAGTGCCTCGCAATATGCTCTCTATTATTGGGATTGCTACTAGACTCCCTATATTTAGGGAGCCAAAACTGCTCCATATTTTGTTTGAACCCCTACCTGACGACTTTAAGTAAATTATATATAAACGACCATTCCTTCCAAAAACACCCTCTAAGAGCCTCACTATTGCCTCCTAAAAACACCATAAAATCATATGTAAATTATATATAAATCAAGCACTCCTTCCTAAAATACCCTTTAAGAGCCTCGTAACATGCCTTTCTATTTTTGGGATAGCTACTAAACTTCCTATATTTAGCGAGCAAAAATCGCTCTATATTTTTTTTGAATCTCCACCCGGCAACCTTACGTAAATTATATACAATCTAGCACTCCTCAAAATACCCTCTAAGAGCCTCACAATATGCTCTCTATTTTTGGGATTGCTACTAGACTCTCTATATTTAGAGAGCCAAAACCACTCTATATTTTTTCTGAACCCCACCCGATAACCTTATGTAAATTATATACAATTGAGCATTCTTCCAAAAATAACCATCTAATAGCCTAGTAATATGCTCTATATTTTTGGGATTGCTACTAGACTCCCTATATTTAGGGAGCCAAAATCACTACATATTTTTTTTGAACCCCCACCTTACAAATATACAATCGAGCACTCCTACCTAAAATACCCTCTAAGAGCCTCGCAATATGCTCTCTATTTTTAAGATTACTAATAGACTCCCGATATTTAAGGAGCCAAAACCGCTTTAAATGTTTTGTGAACCCCCACCAGCCAACCTTAAGTTAATTATATACAATCGAGCACTCCTCCCTAAAACATACTATAAGAGCCTTGCAATATGCTCTCTATTTTCGGGATTGCTACTAGACTCCTTATATTTAGGGAGCCAAAACCACTCTATATTTTTTTGAACCCCCACACGACAACCTTAAGTAAATTATATACAATCGAGCACTCCTCCCAAAAACACCCTCTAAGAGTCTCACAATATGCTTTCTATTTTTGGGATTGCTACTAGACTCCCTATATTTAGGGAGCCAAAACTGCTTCATATATTTTTTGAACCCCCACCAGACAAACTTAATTAAATTATATACAATCGAGCATTTCTCCCCAAAATACCTTCTAAGAGCCTCGCCATTGTCTCCCAAAAATACACTAAAATCAAAACTAAATTATATATAAATCAAGCACTCCTCTCTAAAACACCCTCTAAGAGACTCGCAATATGTCTTTTTTTTTTGGATTGCTATTAGACTCCCTATATTTAAAGAGCCAAAACAGCTCCATATTTTTTTACGACCACCCAACTATCTTATGTAAATTATATACAACTGACCACTCCTTCCTAAGACACCCTCTGAGAGTAATATGCTTTCTATTTTTGGACTTGCTACTAGACACCCTATATTTAGGGAGCCAAAACCGCTCTATATTTTTTTTGAACCCCCACCCGTCAACCTTAAGTAAATTATATACAATCTAGCATTCCTTCCAAAACTACCCTCTAAGAGCCTCGCCATTGTCTCCTAGAAATACCCAAAAATCATAAGTAAATTATATATAAATTAAGCACTCCTCCCTCAAACACCCTCTGAGAGCCTCGCAATATGCCTCTCTATTTTTAGGATTGCTACTAGGCTCCTTATATTTAAGAAGCCAAAATTGTTCTATATTTTTTTTAAACCCGAACCTGACAACCTTAATTAAATTATATACAATTAAGCACTCCTCCCTAAACCACCCTCTAAGAGCCTCGCAAAGCGCTCTCTATTTTTTGGGATTGCTACAAGACTCTCTATATTTAGCTAGCAAAAACCGCTCCATATATTTTGTTTGAACCCCCACCCGACACCCTTAAGTAAATTATATACAATCGAACATTCCTCCAAAAAACTCCCTCTAAGAGCCTTACCATTGCCTCCCAAAAATACCCTTAAATCATAATTAAATTATATATAAATCAAGCACTTCTCCCTAAAACACCCTCAAAGAGCCTCGCAACAGGCATAAATATTTTTGGGATTGCTACTAGACTCCCTATATTTATAGAACCAATATCGCTATATATTTTTTTTGAACCCCCCCGACAACCTTATGTAAATTATATACAATCGAGCACTCCTCCTTATAACACCCTCTAAGAGCCTTGCAATATGCTCTCTATGCTTGGGATTGCTACTTGACTCCCTATATTTAGGGAGCCAATACCTCTCTATATTTTTTTTGAACCCCCACCCAACAATCATAAGTAAATCATATACAATCGAACATTCCTCCCAAAAATACCATCTAATAGCCTCGCAATATGCTCTCTATTTTTAGGATTGCTACTAGACACCATATATTTAGGGAGCCAAAACCGCCCCATATTTTTCCTAAATCCCCACCCGACAACCTTAAGTGAATTATATACAATCGAGCACTCCTTCTTAAAACACCATCTAAGTGCCTCGCAATATGCACTCTATTTTTTGGATTGCTACAAGACTCCCTATATTTAGGGAGCCAAAACCACTCTATATTTTTTTAAACCCCCACCTGACAACCTTAAGTAAATTATATACAATCGAGCATTCCTCTAAAAATCACCATCTAATAGCCTAATAATATGCACTTTATTTTTGGGATTACTACTAGACTCCCTATATTTAGGGAGCCAAAATCGCTATATATATATTTTTTTGAACCCCCACCGGACAACCTTAAGTAAATTATATACAATCGAGCACTCTTCCCTAAAATACCCTCTAAGAGCCTCACAATATGCTCTCTATTTTTAGGTTTGCTACTAGACTCCCTATATTTAGGAAGCCAAAACTGCTCTATATTTTTTTTAAACCCCTACCTGACAACCTTAAGTGAATTATATACAATCGAACACTCCTTCCTAAAACACCCTCTAAGAGCCTCGCAATATGTTCTCTATTTTTGGGATTGTAACTAGACTCCGTATATTTAGGGAGCCAAAACCGGTCTATATTTTTTTGAATCCCCACCCGACAATCTTAAGTAAATTATATATAATCAAGCATTCCTCCTAAAAATACCCTCTACGAACCTCGCCATTGCCTCCCAACATACTAAAACCTTATATGAATTAAATATAAATCTAGCACTCCTCCCTCAAACACCCTCTAAGAGCCTCGCAATAGGCATTTTTATTTTTGGGACTACTACTAGTCTCTCTATAATTAGTAAGCCAAAATCGCTCCATATTTTTTTTGAACACCGACCCGAAGACCTTAACTAAATTACATACAGTCGAGCACTCCTCCCTAAAACACCCTCTAAGTGCCTCGAAATATGCTTTCAATTTTTGGGATTGCTATTAGACTTCCTATACCTTTGAAGCCAAAACTACCCCATATTTTTTTTGAACCCCCACCCGAACACCTTAAGTAAATTATAAACAATCGAGCATTCCTTCCAAAAACACCCTCGACGAGCTTCACCATTGCCTCCTAGAAACACCCTAAAATCATAAATAAATTATATATAAATTAAGCACTATTCCCTAAAATACCCTCTAAGAACCTCGCAATATGACATTCTATTTTTGGGATTGCTACTAGACTCCCTATATTTAGGTAGCCAAAACAGCTCCATATTTTTTTTGAAATCCCACTCGATAACCTTAAGTAAATTATATACAATCAAGCACTCCTCCCAAAAATACCCTCTAAAAGCCTCATAATATTCTCTCTATTTTTCATATTGCTACTAGACTCCCTATATTTAAGGAGCCAAAATCGCTCTATATTATTTTTTAACCCTGACCCACCAACCTTAAGTAAATTACATACAATCAACCATTCCTCCAAAAAACACCCTATAAGAGCCACGCCTATACCTCTTTATTTTTGGGATCGCCACTAGATTCCCTATATTTGGGGTGCCAAAATCGCTCCCAATTTCTCAAGGCACCCACTTGATAATTATACTAAATTATATACAATCGAGTACTCCTCCCTAAAACACACTCTGAGAGCCTCGCAATATGCTCTCTATTTTTGGGATTGCTATTAGACTCCTAATATTTAGGTAGCCAAAATCGCTCCATATTTTGTGAACCCCCACTCGACAACCTTAAGAAAATTATATACAATTGAGCATTATATTCCTCCCAAAAACACCCTCTAAATGCCACGCCATTGCCTCCAAAAAACACCCTAAAATCATAAGTAAATTATATATAAATCAAGCACTCTTCCCTGTAAACTCCCTCTAAGAGCCTTGCAATGTGCCTCTCTATTTTTGGGATTGCTAATAGACTCCTTATATTTAGGGTGCCAAAACCTCTCCATATTTTTTTTGTACCCTCACTTGACAACCTTAAGTAAATTATATACAATCGAGCATTCCTCCCAAAAACACCCTCTAATAGCCTTACAATATGCTCTTTATTTTTGGGATTGTTACTAGACTACCTATATTTAGGGATCCAAAACCGCTATATTTTTTTTTTGAACCCCCACCCGATAACTTTAAGTAAATTATATACAATCGAGTACTCCTCCCAAAAATACCCTCTATGAGCCTCACAATATGCTATCTATTTTTGGGATTGCTACTAAACTTCCTATATTTAGGGAGCTAAAACCCGATAATCTTAAGTAATTATATACAATCGAGCACTCCTCCTGAAAATACCCTCTAAAAGCCTCACAATATGCTCTCTATTTTTTGGATTGCTAGTAAACTCCTTATATTTAGGGAGCCAAAACAACCCCATATTTTTTTTTAACCCCCACCCAAAAACCTTAAGTAAATTATATAAAATCGAGCACTCCTCCCTAAAACACCCTCTAAGAGCCTCGTAATATGCTCTCTATTTTTGGGATTACTACTAGACTCCCTTTATTTAGGGAGCCAAAACCGCTCTATAATTTTTTTAAACCCCTACCCGACAACGTTAAATAAATTATATACAATCGAACATTCCTCCCAAAAATACCCTCTAAGTGCCTCGCCATTGCCTTCCAAAAATATTATAAAATTATAATTAAATTATATATAAATTAAATACTCCTCCCTAAAATACCTACTAAGAGCCTCGCAACATGCCTCTCTATTTTTGGGAATGCTACTAGACTTCCTATATTTATGGAGCCAAAACTGCTCCATATTTTTTTTTAACCCCTACCCAACAACCTTAAGTAAATTATATATAATCGAGCACTCCATAAAATACCCTGTAAGAGCCTCGTAATATTCTCCCTAGTTTTGGGATTGCTACTAGACTCCCTATATTTAGTGAGCCAAAACCACTCAATATTTTTTTTGAACCACCACCCGATAATCTTATATAAATTATATAGAATCAAGCATTCCTTCCAAAAACACCCTCTAATTGTCTCGTAATATGCTATTTATTTTTTGGATAGCTACTAGGCTCCCTATATTTAGGGAGCCAAAATCGCTCTATATTTAATTTTTTTGAACCCCCACCCGACAACCTTAAGTAAATTATATACAATCAAACACTTCTTTCTAAAATACCCTCTAAGAGCCTTCTAATATGCTCTCTATTTTTAAAATTGCTACTAGACTCCCTATATTTAGGGAGCCAAAACCACTCTATATTTTTATTGAACCCCTACCTGACAACCTTAAGTGAATTATATACAATCGACCACTCCTCCCTAAAACACCCTTTAAGAGCCTCACAATATGCTTTTTGTTTTTGGGATTGCTACTAGACTCCCTATATTTAGGGAGCCAAAACAGTTCCATATTTTTTTTGAACCACCACCCGACAACCTTAAGCAAATTATATACAATCGAGCATTCCTCCAAAAATCACCCTCTATGAACCTCGCCATTGCCTCCCAAAAACTCCTTAAAATCAAAAATAAATTATAAATAAATCAAGCACTCCTCCCTAAAACACCCTCTAGGAGCCTCACACTATCCCTTTCTATTTTTGGGATTGCTACTAGAATCCCTCTATTTATGTAGCCAAAACCGCACCATATTTTTTTTGAATGCCCACCCAATAACCTTATGTAAATTATATACAATCGAGTACTCCTTCCTAAAACACCCTCTAAGAACCTCGTAATATTCTCTCTATTTTTTAGATTGCTACTAGACTCCTTATATTTAAGGAGCCAAAACTACTCCATATTTTTTTTGAACACCCACCCGTTAACCTTAAGTAAATTACAAACAATCAAGCAAACCTACCAAAAACACCCTATAAGGGCTTTGCCATTGTATTTTTAGGATCGCTACTAGACTCCCTATATTTGGGGAGCTAAAATCGCTACCAATTTCGTAAGGCTACCACCTGATAATCATAACTAAATTATATACAATCAAGCACTCCTCACTAAAATACACTCTAAGAGCCTCGCAATATACTCTCTATTTTTGGTATTGCTACTAGACTCCCTATATTTAGGGAGCCAAAACTGTTGCATATTTTTTTGAACCCCTACCCGACAACCTTAAGAAAATTATATACAATCAAGCATTCCTCCCAAAAACACCCTTTAAAAGCCACACCATTGCCTCCCAAAAACACTCTAAAATCATAAGTAAATTATATATAGATCAAGCACTATTCCCTAAAACACCCTCCAAGAGCCTCGCAATATGCCTCTCTATTTTAGGGATTACTACAAGACTCCTTATATTTAGGGAGCCAAAACCGCTCTATATTTTTTTTGAACCCCCACCCGACAACCTTAATAAAATTATATACAATCGAGCATTCCTCCCAAAAATAACCTCTAATACCCTTGCAATATGATCTCTATTTTTGGAATTGCTACTAAACTCCCAATATTTAGGGATCCAAAATAGCTCTATATTTTTTTTTAACCTCCACCTAACAACCTTAAGTAAATTATATACAATCGAGCACTCCTCCCTAAAATACTCTCTTAGAGTCTCGCAATATGCTCTATATTTTTGGGATTGCTACTTGACTCCCTATTTTTAGGAAGCTAATACTGCTCCATTTTTTTTTTACCCCCACCCGACAACCTTAATTGAATTATATAGAATCGAGCACTTCTCTCTAAAACAACCTCTAAGAGCCTCGCAATATGCTCTCTATTTTTGGGATTGCTACTAGACTCTCTATATTTAGGGAGCCAAACCGCTCTATATTTTTTTTGAACCCCGACCCGACAACCTTAAGTAAATTATATATAATTGAGCATTCCTTTCAAAAACACCCTCTAAGAGCCTCGCCATTGCCTCCCAAAAATACCTAAAAATTATAAGTAAATTATATATAAATCAAGAACTTCTCCCTAAAATACCCTCTAAGAGCCTCGCAATTTTCCTTTTTATTTTTGGGATTGCTACTAGACTCCATATATTTAGGTGGCCAAAATTGATCAAATTTTTTTTTGAATGCCCACCCGACAACCTTAAGTAAATTATATACAATTGAGCAGTTCTCCCTAAAACACCCTAGAAGATCCTCGCAATATGCTCTCTATTTTTGGGATTATTAATAGACTCCCTATATTTAGGGAGCCAAAACCGCTCCATATTTTTATTGAACCCCCACCCGTTAACCTTCAGTAAATTATATACTATCGAGCATTCCTCCCAAAAAACCCTCTAAGAGCCTCGTAATATGCTCTCTATTTTTGGGATTGGTACTAGATTCCAAATTATTAGGGATCCAAAACCACTCTATATTTTTTTTGAACCCCCACCCGACAACCTTAAGTGAATTATATACAATCAAGCACTCCTCTAAAAAAAACACCCTCTAAGAGCCTTGCAATATGCTCTCTACTGTATATATTTTTTGAACCCCCACACGACAATCTTAAGTAAATTAAATACAACTGACCATTCATCCCAAAAACACCCTCTAAGAAGCTTACCATGGCCTCCCAAAAATAATCTAAAATCTTAAGTAAACTATATATAAATCAAACACTCTTCCCTAAAACACTCTATAAGAGCCTCATAATATGCCTTTATATTTTTGGGATTAATACTAGACTCCCTATATTTAGGTAGGCAAAACTGCTCCATATAATTTTTGAACCTCCACCTGTCAACCTTAAGTAAATTATATACAATCGAGCATTCCTCCTAAAAACACCCTCTAAAAGCCATGCCATTGCCTATCAAAAACACACAAAAATCATAAATAAATTATATTTAAATCAAACACTCCTCCCTAAAACACCCTCTAAGAGCCTCGCAATATGTCTCTCTATTTTTTGGATTGCTACTGACTCCCTATATTTAAGGAGCCATAACCGCTCCATATTTTTTTTGAACCCCTACCCAACAACCTTAAGTAAATTATATACAATCGAGCACTCCTTCCTAAAACACCCTCAAAGAGCATTGCAATATGCTCTCTATTTTTTGGGATTGCTACTAGACTCCCTATATTTATAGAGCCAAAACTGCTCTATAATTTGTTTGAACCCTTACCCGATAACCTTATGTAAATTATACAGAATCGGGCATTTCTCCCAAAAACACCCTCTAAGAGCCTCACCATTGTCTCCCAAAAATATCCTAAAATCATAACTAAATTATATATAAATCAAGCACTTCTTCCTAAAACACCCTCTAAGAGCCTCGCAACATGCCTTTCTATTTTTAGGATTGCTATAAGATTCTATATATTTTGAGAGCCAAAATCACTTCATATTTCTTTTGAACCCCTACCCGATAACCTTAATTAAATTATATACAATTAAGCACTCCTCCTTAAAACACCCTCTAAGAGCCTCGCAATATGCTCTCTATTTTTGGGACTGCTACTAGACTCCCTATATATAGGGAACCAAAACCGCTCTATATTTTTTTTGAACCCCCACCCGACAAACTTAAGTAAATTATATACAATCGAGCATTCCTCATAAAAACACAATCTAATAGCCTCGTAATATGCTCTCTATATTTAGGGATTGCAATTATACTCTCTATATTTTGGGAGCCAAAACTGCTCAATATTTTTTTTGAACCCCCACTTGACAACCTTAAGTAAATTATATACAATCGAGCACTCCTTCCTAAAATACCCTCTAAGAGCCTAATATGCCATCTATTTTTGGGATTACTACTAGACTCCATATAGTTAGGGTGCCAAAACTGCTCCATATTTTTTTTGATCAACCACCAGACAACCTTAAGTAAATTATATGCAATCGAGCATTCCTCCTATAAACACCCTCTAATAACCTCGCAATATACTCTCTATTTTTGAGATTGCTACTAGAATCCCTATATATAGGGAGCCAAAACGGCTCCATATTTTTTTTGAACCTCCACCCGACAACCTTAAATAATTATATAAAATCAAGCACTTCATCCTAAAACACCCTCTAAGAGCCTCGCAATATGCTCTCTATTTTTTGGATTGCTACTAGACTCTATATATTTAGGGAGCCAAAACCGACCCATATTTTTTTTGAACCCCTACCCGATAACCTTAAGTGAATTGTATATAATTGAGTACTCCTCCCTAAAACACCCTCTATGAGACTCGCAATATGCTCTCTATTTTTGGGATTGCTACTAGACTCCCTATATTTAAGGAGCCAAAATTGCTCTATATTTTTTTTGAACCCTCACCCGACAACCTTAACTAAATTATATACAATCGAGCATTTCTCCCAAAAGCACCCTCTAAGAGCCTCGCCATTGCCTCCCAAAAACACACTAAAATCAAAATTAAATTATATATAAATCAATCACTCCTCCCAAAAACATCCTCTAAGAGACTCACAATATGCCTTTCTATTTTTGGGATTGCTACTAGACTCCCTATATTTAGGGAGCCAAAACTACTCTATAGTTTTTTTTGAACGCCCACCCGACAACCTTAAGTAAATTATATACAATAGAGCACACCTTTCTAAAACACCCTCTAAGAGCCTGGTAATAAGCATTCTATTTTTTGATTTTTTGCTAGACTCCCTATATTTAGTAAGCTAAAACCACTCCATATTTTTTTTGAACCCCCACCCGACAACCATAAGTAAATTATATACAATCAAGCATTCTTCCCAAAAACACCCCTAAACAGCATCGCCATTGTATCCCAAAAATATCATAAAATCATAGGTAAATTATATATAAATCAAGCACTCATTCCTAAAATACCCTATAAGAGCCTCACAATATACCTTTCTATTTTTGGCATTACAACTAGACTCCCTATATTTAGGTAGCCAAAAAAGTTTAAAATTTTTTTATATTGCCCACCCGATAACCATAAATAAATTATATACAATAGAGCACTTCTCCCTAAAACACCATCTAAAAGCCTCGCAATATGCTCTTTATTTTTGGGATTGCTACTAGACTCGCTATATTTAGGGAACCAAAATAGCTCCATATTTTTTTTAAATCCCTACCCTTCAACCTTAAGTAAATTATATACAATCGAGCATTCCTCCCAAAAACACCCTCTAAAAGCCTTGCAATAGCTCCATATTTTTTTTGAACGCCCACCTGACAACCTTAAGTAAATTATATACAATCGAGCACTGATCCCTAAAACACCCTTTAAGAGCCTCACAATATACATTCTATTTTTGGGATTGCTACTAGACTCCCTATATTTAGGGAGCCTAAACTGCTCCATAATTTTTTTGAACCCCCACCCGTCAACCTTAAGTAAATTATATACAATCGAGCATTCCACCCAAAAACATTCTATATGAGCCTCGCTATTGCCACCTTATTTTTGGGATCACTACTAGACTCCCTATATTTGGGGAGGCAAAATCGTTTTCAATTTCTCAAGGCTCCCACCTGATAATCATAACTAAATTATATACAATCAAGTAGTCCTCCCTAAAACACTTTCTCAAAGTCTCACAATATGCTCTTTATTTTTGGGATTTGTACTAGACTCCCTATATTTAGGGACTCAAAACTGCTCTATATCTTTTTTGAACCCCCACCCAACAACCTTAAGTGAATTATATATAATCGAGCACTCCTACCTAAAACACCCTCCAAAAGCCTCGTAATATGCTCTCTATTTTTGGGATTGCTACTAGACTCTTTATATTTAGGGAGCCAAAACCATACCAACGTTTTTTTTGTACCCCCACCCGGCAAACTTAAGTAAATTATATATAATCGAGCTTTCATCCTAAAAACACCCTCTAAGAGCCTCGCCATTGTCTCCCAAAAATATCCTAAAATCATAAGTAAATTATATATAAATCAAGCACTCCTCCCAAAAACACTCTATAAAAGCCTCGCAATGTGCCTTTCTATTTTTGGGATTGCAACTAGACTCCCTATATTTTGGTAGCCAAAACAGTACTATATTTTTTTTAACGCCCACCTGACAAAGAGCCAAAATCGATCCCTATTTTCTTTGGGCCCCCACCCGATAATCATAAGTAAATTATATAAAAATCAAGATCTCCCAAAAACATACTCTAAAAGTCTCGCCATGTGTCTCCCAATTCTTGCGATCGTTACTAGACTCCTTAGATTTGAGGAGCCAAAATCGTTCTCTATTTTTTAAGGACCCCCACTAGATAATAATAAGTAAATTATATATAAATCGAGTACTCCTTTCCAAAATACCCTCTAAGAGCCTCGTAATGTGCCTCCCTAAAATAGGGGTTGCTACATGACTTCTAAATTTGAAAAACCAAAAGCGCTCTGTACTCTCTCTGAACCCTCAATCGATAACCATAAGTAAATTATATACAAATTGAGTACTCCTCCCTAAAATACCCGCATAGAGCGTCACTATGTGTATCACAATTTTTTCAATAGCTACCAGACAGCCTATATTTGGTGAGCTAAAATTGTTACCTATTTTCTCACGAGCCCCATACTCCCTACAATTAGATTGCCAAAATTACTCCCTATTTTCTCACGAGCCCCATACGATAACCATAAATAAATTATTTACAAATCGAGGACCCCTCTCTAAAATACCCTCAAATAGACTTACCATGTGCATCCCTATTTTTTTGATCGCTACCAGACTTTCGACATTTGATGAGTAAAAATCATTCCTAATTTTTTTAAGACCTCCACCCATAAACTATAAGTAAATTATATACAATTCGATAATTCCTCCAAAAACACTCTTCATGAGCCTCTCCCTATGCCCTCTATTTTTAGGATTGCTATCATACTCTCTATAACAGGAGGGCCAAAATTGCTCCCTATTTTCTCATAAGCCCCACACAACAACCATAAGTAAATTATATATAAATCGAGCACTCCTTTCCAAAACACTCTTCAAGAGACTCGCCATGTGCCTCTCTATTTTTGGGATCACTACCAGACTTCTAATATTTGGGGAGTCAAAATCGCTTCTTATTTTCTCACGATCCCAATACAACAACTATAGGTAAATTATATACAAATAAAGTACTCCTTTTAAAAACACACACTATGAGTCTCGTTATATGCCTCTTTATTTTTGGGATCATTATCAGACTCCTTATATTTGAGGAGATAAAATCGTTCCCTATTTTCTCAAGACCACCAATTGACAACCATAAGTAAAATATATACAAATCAAGCACTTCTTTCCAAAACAACCTCCAAGAGCCTCGTCATATGCCTTACTGTTTTTATGATCGCTAGTAGATTCCATATATTTGTAGAGCCAAAATCGTTTCCTATTTTCCCAAGATTACCACCCGATAATCTTTGGTAAATTATATACAAATCAAGCATTCCTCACCAAAATACCTAGAAAGAGCCTTGCTATAAGCCTTCTTATTTTTATGATCGATACTAGACTTTCTATATTTGGGGAGCAAAACTCGATCACTATTTTCTAAGGACAACCATCCGACAAACATAAGTAAATTATATACAAATCGAGCTGTCATCCTCAAAACACCCTCCAATAGCATCGCTGTGAGCCTTCTTGTTTTTGGGATTGCTACCATACTCCCTATATTTAGGAAGTAAAAATCACTTCCTATATTCTTAGGACCCCCACCCGACAACCATATATAAATTATTTATAAATTAAGTACATCTTTCAAAAATACCCGCCATGAGCCTCACCATGTGGCTCCCTAATTTTAGGATCATTACAAGACTCCCTATATTTGGGGAGCTAAAATCTCTCCCTATAATGTTAGGACCCCCACCCAATAAAAATAAGTAAAAAAATACAAATTGAGCACTCCTCTCCAAAATACCCTCCAAGAGCCTTGCTATGTGCATAGTTATTTTTTGGCTCGATAACAGACTTCCTATATTAGCTGAGCAAAATTCACTTCCTATTTTCTCAGGACTCACACATGACAAACATAAGTAAATTATATACAAATCAAGTATTCCTTCCCAAAATACCCGTCAATAGCTACGTCATATGCCTCCATAAGTAAATTATATATAAATTAAGCACTCCTCTTTAAAAACACCCTCCAAGAGCCTCACACTGTGCCTCTCTATTTTTTGAATCGCTACCAGACTCCTAATATTTGGGAATCCAAAATTTCTCTCTATTTTCTCAGGACCCCAACCCGATACCCATAAATAAATTATATATAAATCAAATAATCCCAAAAATATAATCTAAGAGTCTCGCCATATGCCTCTCTATAAATTATGTACAATCGAGCATTCATCCCAAAAACACCATCTAAGATCCTCACCATTGCCTCCTAAAAATATCCTAAAATCATAAATAAATTATATATAAATCACGCACTCCTCCTTAAAATGCCCTATAAGAGCCTCGCAAAATGCCTTTCTATTTTTGGAATTGTAACTAGACTCCCTATATTTCGGTAGCCAAAACTGCTCCATATTTGTTTTGAATACCCACCCAACAACCTTAAGTAAATTATATACAATCGAGTACTCCTCTCTAAAACACCCAATAAAAGTCTCGCAATATGCTCTCTATTTTTGTGATTGCTACTAGACTCCCGATATTAAGGGATCCAAAACCGCCCTATATTTTTTTTGAATCCCCACCCGACAACCTTAAGTGAATTATATACAATTGAGCACTCCTCCTTAATACACCCTCTAAAATACTCGCAATATGCTTTCTATTTTTGGGATTGCTGCTAGAGTCCCTATATTTAAGGAGCCAAAATTGCTCCATATTTTTTTTGAACCCTCACCCGACAACCTTAAGTAAATTATATACAATCGAGCATTCCTTCCAAAAATACCCTCTAAGAGCCTCGCCATTGTCTCACAAAAACACCTTAAAATCATAAGCAAATTATACATAAATCAAGTACTCCTCCCTAAAACACCCTCTAAGAGACTCGCAATATGCCTTTCTATTTTTGGGATTGCTTCTAGACTCCCTATATTTAAGGAACCAAAACCACTCCATATTTTTTTGAACGCCCACCCGACAACCTTAAGTAAATTATATACAATCGAGAACTCCTTCCTAAAACACCCTCTAAGAGCCTGGTAATATGCCCTCTATTTTTGGGATTACTACTAGGCTCCCTATATTTAAAGACCCAAAAATGCTCCATATTTTTTTTAAACCCCTACCCATAAACCTTAAGTAAATTATATACAATCGAGCATTCCTTCTAAAAATACTCTCTAGGATTCTCGCCATTGCCTCCCAAAAACACCCAAAAATAATAAGTAAACTATATATAAATCAAGTACTCCTATCTAAAACACCCTTTAGGAGCCTCGCAATATACCTCTATATTTTTAGGATTTTTACTAGACTCCCTATATTTAAGGAGCCAAAACCGCACTATATTATTTTTGAACCCCCACCCGACTACCTTAAGTAAATTATATATATTTGAGCACTCCTCCGTA
Organism: Chamaelirium japonicum; assembly: GCA_947650365.1. Lineage (NCBI taxonomy): Eukaryota > Viridiplantae > Streptophyta > Magnoliopsida > Liliales > Melanthiaceae > Chamaelirium > Chamaelirium japonicum. The sequence goes on along the minus strand of OX393558.1, from coordinate 51,551,643 downwards.
AAACACCATCTAAGATCCTCGCAATATGCTCTCTATTTTTTAGGATTGTTTCTAGACCCCCTATATTTTGGGACCCAAAACCACTCCATATTTTGTTTGAATCCCCACTTGACAACTATAAGTAAATAAATACACAATCGAGCATTCATCCCAAAAACACCCTCTAAGAGCCTCGTCATTACCTCCCAAAAACACCCTAAAATCATAAGTAAATTATATATCAATCAAGCACTCCTCCCTAAAACACCCTCTAAGAGCCTCGCAACATGTCTCTCTATTTTTATGATTGGTACTAGACTCCTTATATTTAGGGAGCAAAAATCGCTCGATATTTTTTTTGATCCCCCACTAGACAACCATTAGTAAATTATATACAATCGTGCACTCCTCCCCAAAACACCCTCTAAGAGCCTCGCAATATGCTCTTTATTTTTGAGATTGCTACTAGACTCCCTATATTTAGAGAGGCAAAACAACTCCATAATTTTTTTGAATCCCCACCCAATAACCTTAAGTAAATTATATACAATAGAGCACTCCTTCCTAAAATACCCTCTAATAGCCTTGTTATATGCTCTCTATTTTTGGTATTGCTAGTAGATTCCCTATATTTATAGAGCCAAAACCGCTCCATATTTTTTTTGAACCCCCACCCGATAACCTTAAGTAAATTATATACAATCGAGTAATTCTTCCCAAAACACCCTCTAAGAACCTTGCCATTGCCTCCCAAAATCACCCTAAAATCATAAGTAAATTATATATAAATCAAGCACTCCTCCCTAAAACACCCTCTAAGAGCCTCACAAAATGCCTTTCTATTTTTGGGATTGCTACTAGACTCCCTATATTTAGGTAGACAAAACCACTCCATATTTTTTTTGAACGCATACCAGACAACCTTAAATAAATTATATACAATCGAGCACTCCTCCTGAAAACACCCTCTAAGAGCCTCGCAATATGTTTTTTATTTTTGGGATTGCTACTATACTCCCTATATTTAGGGACCAAAAATCATTCTATTTTTTTTTTGAACCCCCACCCCTCAACCTTAAGTAAATTATATATAATCGAGCATTCTTCCAAAAAATACTTTATTTGCACCTCGCTATTGCGTTCTTATTTTTGGGATCGCTACTAGACTCCTTATATTTGGGGAGCCAAAGTCGCTCCCAATTTCTCAAGGCTTCCACCCGATAATCATAACTAAATTATATACAGTCGAGCACTCCTCCCTAAAACACTTTCTAAAAGCAATGCAATATGCTCTCTATTTTTGGGATTGCCACTAAACTCCCTATATTTAGGGAGTCAAAACTGCACTATATTTTTTTTAACCCCCACCCGACAATCTTTAGTAAATTATATATAATTGAGTAAACCTACTAAAAACACCCTCTAAGAGCCTCGCCATTACCTCCTAAAAATACCCTAAAATTATAAGTAAATTATATATAAATGAAGCACTCCTCCCTAAAATACACTCTTAAAGTCTCGCAATATGCTCTATATTTTTGGGATTGCTACTAGACTCATTATATTTAGGGAGCCAAAACTGCTCTATATTTTTTTTAAACCCCCACCGGATAAACTTAAGTAAATTATATACAATGGAGCACTCCTCCCTAAAATACCCTCTAAGAGCCTTGTAATATGCTCTCTATTTTTGGGATTGCTACTAGACTCCCTATACTTATGGAGCCAAAACTGCTCCATATTTTTTGAACCCCCACCTAACAACCTTAAGGATATTATTTACAATAGAGAACTCCTCGCTAAAATACTCTCTAAGAGCCTCGTAATATGCTCTCTATTTTTTGGAATTGCTACTAGACTTTCTATATTTAGGGTACCAAAATCGCTTTATATTTTGTTTGAACCCCCACCCGAGAACCTTAAGTAAATTAAACATAATCGAGCATTTCTCCCAAAAATACCCTCTAAGTGCCTTGTCATTGCCTCCAAAAAACACCCTTAAATCATAAGTAAATTAAATATAAATCAAGCAGTCATCCCTAAAACACCTTTTAAGAGCCTCGCAATATGCCTCTCTATTTTTGGGATTGCAATTATACTCTCTATATTTTGGGAGCCAAAACTGCTCAATATTTTTTTTGAACCCCCACTTGACAACCTTAAGTAAATTATATACAATCGAGCACTCCTTCCTAAAATACCCTCTAAGAGCCTAATATGCCATCTATTTTTGGGATTACTACTAGACTCTATATAGTTAGGGCGCCAAAACTGCTCCATATTTTTTTTGATCAACCACCAGACAACCTTAAGTAAATTATATGCAATCGAGCATTCCTCCTAAAAACACCCTCTAATAACCTCGCAATATACTCTCTATTTTTGAGATTGCTACTAGAATCCCTATATATAGGGAGCCAAAACGGCTCCATATTTTTTTTGAACCTCCACCCGACAACCTTAAATAATTATATAAAATCAAGCACTTCACCCTAAAACACCCTCTAAGAGCCTCGCAATATGCTCTCTATTTTTTGGATTGCTACTAGACTCTATATATTTAGGGAGCCAAAACCGACCCATATTTTTTTTGAACCCCTACCCGATAACCTTAAGTGAATTGTATATAATTGAGTACTCCTCCCTAAAACACCCTCTATGAGACTCGCAATATGCTCTCTATTTTTGGGATTGCTACTAGACTCCCTATATTTAAGGAGCCAAAATTGCTCTATATTTTTTTTGAACCCTCACCCGACAACCTTAACTAAATTATATACAATCGAGCATTTCTCCCAAAAGCACCCTCTAAGAGCCTCGCAACATGTCTCTCTATTTTTGTGATTGCTACTAGACTCCTTATATTTAGGGAGCAAAAATCGCTCGATATTTTTTTTTGATCCCCCACTAGACAACCATTAGTAAATTATATACAATCGTGCACTCCTCCCCAAAACACCCTCTAAGAGCCTCGCAATATGCTCTTTATTTTTGGGATTGCTACTAGACTCCCTATATTTAGGGAGGCAAAACAACTCCATAATTTTTTTGAATCCCCACCCAATAACCTTAAGTAAATTATATACAATAGAGCACTCCTTCCTAAAATACCCTCTAATAGCCTTGTTATATGCTCTCTATTTTTGGTATTGCTAGTAGATTCCCTATATTTATAGAGCCAAAACCACTCCATATTTTTTTTGAACCCCCACCCGATAACCTTAAGTAAATTATATACAATCGAGTAATTCTTCCCAAAACACCCTCTAAGAACCTTGCCATTGCCTCCCAAAATCACCCTAAAATCATAAGTAAATTATATATAAATCAAGCACTCCTCCCTAAAACACCCTCTAAGAGCCTCACAAAATGCCTTTCTATTTTTGGGATTGCTACTAGACTCCCTATATTTAGGTAGACAAAACCACTCCATATTTTTTTTGAACGCATACCAGACAATTTTAAATAAATTATATACAATCGAGCACTCCTCCTGAAAACACCCTCTAAGAGCCTCGCAATATGTTTTTTATTTTTGGGATTGCTACTATACTCCCTATATTTAGGGACCAAAAATCATTCTATTTTTTTTTTGAACCCCCACCCGTCAACCTTAAGTAAATTATATATAATCGAGCATTCTTCCAAAAAATACTTTATTTGCACCTCGCTATTGCGTTCTTATTTTTGGGATCGCTACTAGACTCCTTATATTTGGGGAGCCAAAGTCGCTCCCAATTTCTCAAGGCTTCCACCCGATAATCATAACTAAATTATATACAGTCGAGCACTCCTCCCTAAAACACTTTCTAAAAGCAATGCAATATGCTCTCTATTTTTGGGATTGCCACTAAACTCCCTATATTTAGGGAGTCAAAACTGCACTATATTTTTTTTAACCCCCACCCGACAATCTTTAGTAAATTATATATAATTGAGTAAACCTACTAAAAACACCCTCTAAGAGCCTCGTCATTACCTCCTAAAAATACCCTAAAATTATAAGTAAATTATATATAAATGAAGCACTCCTCCCTAAAATACACTCTTAAAGTCTCGCAATATGCTCTATATTTTTGGGATTGCTACTAGACTCATTATATTTAGGGAGCCAAAACTGCTCTATATTTTTTTTAAACCCCCACCGGATAAACTTAAGTAAATTATATACAATGGAGCACTCCTCCCTAAAATACCCTCTAAGAGCCTTGTAATATGCTCTCTGTTTTTGGGATTGCTACTAGACTCCCTATACTTATGGAGCCAAAACTGCTCCATATTTTTTGAACCCCCACCTAACAACCTTAAGGATATTATTTACAATAGAGAACTCCTCACTAAAATACTCTCTAAGAGCCTCGTAATATGCTCTCTATTTTTTGGAATTGCTACTAGACTTTCTATATTTAGGGTACCAAAATCGCTTTATATTTTGTTTGAACCCCCACTCGAGAACCTTAAGTAAATTAAACATAATCGAGCATTTCTCCCAAAAATACCCTCTAAGTGCCTTGTCATTGCCTCCAAAAAACACCCTTAAATCATAAGTAAATTAAATATAAATCAAGCAGTCATCCCTAAAACACCTTTTAAGAGCCTCGCAATATGCCTCTCTATTTTTGGGATTGCAATTATACTCTCTATATTTTGGGAGCCAAAACTGCTCAATATTTTTTTTGAACCCCCACTTGACAACCTTAAGTAAATTATATACAATCGAGCACTCCTTCCTAAAATACCCTCTAAGAGCCTAATATGCCATCTATTTTTGGGATTACTACTAGACTCCATATAGTTAGGGCGCCAAAACTGCTCCATATTTTTTTTGATCAACCACCAGACAACCTTAAGTAAATTATATGCAATCGAGCATTCCTCCTAAAAACACCCTCTAATAACCTCGCAATATACTCTCTATTTTTGAGATTGCTACTAGAATCCCTATATATAGGGAGCCAAAACGGCTCCATATTTGTTTTGAACCTCCACCCGAAAACCTTAAATAATTATATAAAATCAAGCACTTCACCCTAAAACACCCTCTAAGAGCCTCGCAATATGCTCTCTATTTTTTGGATTGCTACTAGACTCTATATATTTAGGGAGCCAAAACCGACCCATATTTTTTTTGAACCCCTACCCGATAACCTTAAGTGAATTGTATATAATTGAGTACTCCTCCCTAAAACACCCTCTATGAGACTCGCAATATGCTCTCTATTTTTGGGATTGCTACTAGACTCCCTATATTTAAGGAGCCAAAATTGCTCTATATTTTTTTTGAACCCTCACCCGACAACCTTAACTAAATTATATACAATCGAGCATTTCTCCCAAAAGCACCCTCTAAGATCCTCGCCATTGCCTCCCAAAAACACACTAAAATCAAAATTAAATTATATATAAATCAATCACTCCTCCCAAAAACATCCTCTAAGAGACTCACAATATGCCTTTCTATTTTTGGGATTGCTACTAGACTCCCTATATTTAGGGAGCCAAAACTACTCTATAGTTTTTTTTGAACGCCCACCCGACAACCTTAAGTAAATTATATACAATAGAGCACACCTTTCTAAAACACCCTCTAAGAGCCTGGTAATAAGCATTCTATTTTTTGATTTTTTTCTAGACTCCCTATATTTAGTGAGCTAAAACCACTCCATATTTTTTTTGAACCCCCACCCGATAACCATAAGTAAATTATATACAATCAAGCATTCTTCCCAAAAACACCCCTAAAGAGCATCGCCATTGTATCCCAAAAATATCATAAAATCATAGGTAAATTATATATAAATCAAGCACTCATTCCTAAAATACCCTATAAGAGCCTCACAATATACCTTTCTATTTTTGGCATTACAACTAGACTCCCTATATTTAGGTAGCCAAAAAAGTTTAAAATTTTTTTATATTGCCCACCCGATAACCATAAGTAAATTACATACAATAGAGCACTTCTCCCTAAAACACCATCTAAAAGCCTCGCAATATGCTCTTTATTTTTGGGATTGCTACTAGACTCGCTATATTTAGGGAACCAAAATAGCTCCATATTTTTTTTAAATCCCTACCCTTCAACCTTAAGTAAATTATATACAATCGAGCATTCCTCCCAAAAACACCCTCTAAAAGCCTTGCAATAGCTCCATATTTTTTTTGAACGCCCACCTGACAACCTTAAGTAAATTATATACAATCGAGCACTGCTCCCTAAAACACCCTTTAAGAGCCTCACAATATACTCTCTATTTTTGGGATTGCTACTAGACTCCCTATATTTAGGGAGCCTAAACTGCTCCATAATTTTTTTGAACCCCCACCCGTCAACCTTAAGTAAATTATATACAATCGAGCATTCCACCCAAAAACATTCTATATGAGCCTCGCTATTGCCACCTTATTTTTGGGATCACTACTAGACTCCCTATATTTAGGGAGGCAAAATCGTTTTCAATTTCTCAAGGCTCCCACCTGATAATCATAACTAAATTATATACAATCGAGTAGTCCTCCCTAAAACACTTTCTCAAAGTCTCACAATATGCTCTTTATTTTTGGGATTTGTACTAGACTCCCTATATTTAGGGACTCAAAACTGCTCTATATCTTTTTTGAACCCCCACCCAATAACCTTAAGTGAATTATATATAATCGAGCACTCCTACCTAAAACACCCTCCAAAAGCCTCGTAATATGCTCTCTATTTTTGGGATTGCTACTAGACTCTTTATATTTAGGGAGCCAAAACCATACCAACGTTTTTTTTGTACCCCCACCCGGCAAACTTAAGTAAATTATATATAATCGAGCTTTCATCCTAAAAACACCCTCTAAGAGCCTCGCCATTGTCTCCCAAAAATATCCTAAAATCATAAGTAAATTATATATAAATCAAGCACTCCTCCCGAAAACACTCTATAAAAGCCTTGCAATGTGCCTTTCTATTTTTGGGATTGCAACTAGACTCCCTATATTTTGGTAGCCAAAACAGTACTATATTTTTTTTAACGCCCACCTGACAAAGAGCCAAAATCGATCCCTATTTTCTTTGGGCCTCCACCTGATAATCATAAGTAAATTATATAAAAATCAAGATCTCCCAAAAACATACTCTAAAAGTCTCGCCATGTGTCTCCCAATTCTTGCGATCGTTACTAGACTCCTTAGATTTGAGGAGCCAAAATCGTTCTCTATTTTTTAAGGACCCCCACTAAATAATAATAAGTAAATTATATATAAATCGAGTACTCCTTTCCAAAATACCCTCTAAGAGCCTCATAATGTGCCTCCCTAAAATAGGGGTTGCTACATGACTTCTAAATTTGAAAAACCAAAAGCGCTCTGTACTCTCTCTGAACCCTTAATCGATAACCATAAGTAAATTATATACAAATTGAGTACTCCTCCCTAAAATACCCGCATAGAGCGTCACTATGTGTATCACAATTTTTTCAATAGCTACCAGACACCCTATATTTGGTGAGCTAAAATTGTTACCTATTTTCTTCGGACCCCCACCCATAAACTATAAGTAAATTATATATAAATCGAGCATTTCTCTAAAAACATACTCCATGAGCCTTACCTTGTGCCCCTATTTTTATGATCATAACCATACTCCCTACAATTAGATTGCCAAAATTACACCCTATTTTCTCACGAGCCCCATACGATAACCATAAATAAATTATTTACAAATCGAGGACCCCTCTCTAAAATACCCTCAAATAGACTTACCATGTGCATCCCTATTTTTTTGATCGCTACCAGACTTTCGACATTTGATGAGTAAAAATCATTCCTAATTTTTTTAAGACCTCCACCCATAAACTATAAGTAAATTATATACAATTCGATAATTCCTCCAAAAACACTCTTCATGAGCCTCTCCCTATGCCCTCTATTTTTAGGATTGCTATCATACTCTCTATAACAGGAGGGCCAAAATTGCTCCCTATTTTCTCATAAGCCCCACACAACAACTATAAGTAAATTATATATAAATCGAGCACTCCTTTCCAAAACACTCTTCAAGAGACTCGCCATGTGCCTCTCTATTTTTGGGATCACTACCAGACTTCTAATATTTGGGGAGTCAAAATCGCTTCTTATTTTCTCACGATCCCAATACAACAACTATAGGTAAATTATATACAAATAAAGTACTCCTTTTAAAAACACACACTATGAGTCTCGTTATATGCCTCTTTATTTTTGGGATCATTATCAGACTCCTTATATTTGAGGAGATAAAATCGTTCCCTATTTTCTCAAGACCACCAATTGACAACCATAAGTAAAATATATACAAATCAAGCACTTCTTTCCAAAACAACCTCCAAGAGCCTCGTCATATGCCTTACTGTTTTTATGATCGCTAGTAGATTCCATATATTTGTAGAGCCAAAATCGTTCCCTATTTTTCCAAGATTACCACCCGATAATCTTTGGTAAATTATATACAAATCAAGCATTCCTCACCAAAATACCTAGAAAGAGCCTTGCTATAAGCCTTCTTATTTTTATGATCGATACTAGACTTTCTATATTTGGGGAGCAAAACTCGATCACTATTTTCTAAGGACAACCATCCGACAAACATAAGTAAATTATATACAAATCGAGCTGTCGTCCTCAAAACACCCTCCAATAGCATCGCTGTGAGCCTTCTTGTTTTTGGGATTTCTACCATACTCCCTATATTTAGGAAGTAAAAATCACTTCCTATATTCTTAGGACCCCCACCCGACAACCATATATAAATTATTTATAAATTAAGTACATCTTTCAAAAATACCCGCCATGAGCCTCACCATGTGGCTCCCTAATTTTAGGATCATTACAAGACTCCCTATATTTGGGGAGCTAAAATCTCTCCCTATAATGTTAGGACCCCCACCCAATAAAAATAAGTAAAAAAATACAAATTGAGCACTCCTCTCCAAAATACCCTCCAAGAGCCTTGCTATGTGCATAGTTATTTTTTGGCTCGATAACAGACTTCCTATATTAGCTGAGCAAAATGCACATCCTATTTTCTCAGGACTCACACATGACAAACATAAGTAAATTATATACAAATCAAGTATTCCTTACCAAAATACCCTTCAATAGCTATGTCATATGCCTCCATAAGTAAATTATATATAAATTAAGCACTCCTCTTTAAAAACACCCTCCAAGAGCCTCACACTGTGCCTCTCTATTTTTTGAATCGCTACCAGACTCCTAATATTTGGGAATCCAAAATTTCTCTTTATTTTCTCAGGACCCCAACCCGATACCCATAAATAAATTATATATAAATCAAATAATCCCAAAAATATACTCTAAGAGTCTCGCCATATGCCTCTCTATAAATTATGTACAATCGAGCATTCATCCCAAAAACACCATCTAAGATCCTCACCATTGCCTCCTAAAAATATCCTAAAATCATAAATAAATTATATATAAATCACGCACTCCTCCTTAAAATGCCCTATAAGAGCCTCGCAAAATGCCTTTCTATTTTTGGAATTGTAACTAGACTCCCTATATTTCGGTAGCCAAAACTGCTCCATATTTGTTTTGAATACCCACCCAACAACCTTAAGTAAATTATATACAATCGAGTACTCCTCTCTAAAACACCCAATAAAAGTCTCGCAATATGCTCTCTATTTTTGTGATTGCTACTAGACTCCCGATATTAAGGGATCCAAAACCGCCCTATATTTTTTTTGAATCCCCACCCGACAACCTTAAGTGAATTATATACAATTGAGCACTCCTCCTTAATACACCCTCTAAAATACTCGCAATATGCTTTCTATTTTTGGGATTGCTGCTAGAGTCCCTATATTTAAGGAGCCAAAACTGCTCCATATTTTTTTTGAACCCTCACCCGACAACCTTAAGTAAATTACATACAATCGAGCATTCCTTCCAAAAATACCCTCTAAGAGCCTCGCCATTGTCTCACAAAAACACCTTAAAATCATAAGCAAATTATACATAAATCAAGTACTCCTCCCTAAAACACCCTCTAAGAGACTCGCAATATGCCTTTCTATTTTTGGGATTGCTTCTAGACTCCCTATATTTAAGGAACCAAAACCACTCCATATTTTTTTGAACTCCCACCCGACAACCTTAAGTAAATTATATACAATCGAGAACTCCTTCCTAAAACACCCTCTAAGAGCCTGGTAATATGCCCTCTATTTTTGGGATTACTACTAGGCTCCCTATATTTAAAGACCCAAAAATGCTCTATATTTTTTTTAAACCCCTACCCATAAACCTTAAGTAAATTATATACAATCGAGCATTCCTTCTAAAAATACTCTCTAGGATTCTCGCCATTGCCTCCCAAAAACACCCAAAAATAATAAGTAAACTATATATAAATCAAGTACTCCTATCTAAAACACCCTTTAGGAGCCTCGCAATATACCTCTATATTTTTAGGATTTTTACTAGACTCCCTATATTTAAGGAGCCAAAACCGCACTATATTATTTTTGAACCCCCACCCGACTACCTTAAGTAAATTATATATATTTGAGCACTCCTCCGTAAAACACCATCTAAGATCCTCGCAATATGCTCTCTATTTTTTAGGATTGTTTCTAGACCCCCTATATTTTGGGACCCAAAACCACTCCATATTTTGTTTGAATCCCCACTTGACAACTATAAGTAAATAAATACACAATCGAGCATTCATCCCAAAAACACCCTCTAAGAGCCTCGTCATTACCTCCCAAAAACACCCTAAAATCATAAGTAAATTATATATCAATCAAGCACTCCTCCCTAAAACACCCTCTAAGAGCCTCGCAACATGTCTCTCTATTTTTGTGATTGCTACTAGACTCCTTATATTTAGGGAGCAAAAATCGCTCGATATTTTTTTTGATCCCCCACTAGACAACCATTAGTAAATTATATACAATCGTGCACTCCTCCCCAAAACACCCTCTAAGAGCCTCGCAATATGCTCTTTATTTTTGGGATTGCTACTAGACTCCCTATATTTAGAGAGGCAAAACAACTCCATAATTTTTTTGAATCCCCACCCAATAACCTTAAGTAAATTATATACAATAGAGCACTCCTTCCTAAAATACCCTCTAATAGCCTTGTTATATGCTCTCTATTTTTGGTATTGCTAGTAGATTCCCTATATTTATAGAGCCAAAACCGCTCCATATTTTTTTTGAACCCCCACCCGATAACCTTAAGTAAATTATATACAATCGAGTAATTCTTCCCAAAACACCCTCTAAGAACCTTGCCATTGCCTCCCAAAATCACCCTAAAATCATAAGTAAATTATATATAAATCAAGCACTCCTCCCTAAAACACCCTCTAAGAGCCTCACAAAATGCCTTTCTATTTTTAGGATTGCTACTAGACTCCCTATATTTAGGTAGACAAAACCACTCCATATTTTTTTTGAACGCATACCAGACAACCTTAAATAAATTATATACAATCGAGCACTCCTCCTGAAAACACCCTCTAAGAGCCTCGCAATATGTTTTTTATTTTTGGGATTGCTACTATACTCCCTATATTTAGGGACCAAAAATCATTCTATTTTTTTTTTGAACCCCCACCCCTCAACCTTAAGTAAATTATATATAATCGAGCATTCTTCCAAAAAATACTTTATTTGCACCTCGCTATTGCGTTCTTATTTTTGGGATCGCTACTAGACTCCTTATATTTGGGGAGCCAAAGTCGCTCCCAATTTCTCAAGGCTTCCACCCGATAATCATAACTAAATTATATACAGTCGAGCACTCCTCCCTAAAACACTTTCTAAAAGCAATGCAATATGCTCTCTATTTTTGGGATTGCCACTAAACTCCCTATATTTAGGGAGTCAAAACTGCACTATATTTTTTTTAACCCCCACCCGACAATCTTTAGTAAATTATATATAATTGAGTAAACCTACTAAAAACACCCTCTAAGAGCCTCGCCATTACCTCCTAAAAATACCCTAAAATTATAAGTAAATTATATATAAATGAAGCACTCCTCCCTAAAATACACTCTTAAAGTCTCGCAATATGCTCTATATTTTTGGGATTGCTACTAGACTCATTATATTTAGGGAGCCAAAACTGCTCTATATTTTTTTTAAACCCCCACCGGATAAACTTAAGTAAATTATATACAATGGAGCACTCCTCCCTAAAATACCCTCTAAGAGCCTTGTAATATGCTCTCTATTTTTGGGATTGCTACTAGACTCCCTATACTTATGGAGCCAAAACTGCTCCATATTTTTTGAACCCCCACCTAACAACCTTAAGGATATTATTTACAATAGAGAACTCCTCGCTAAAATACTCTCTAAGAGCCTCGTAATATGCTCTCTATTTTTTGGAATTGCTACTAGACTTTCTATATTTAGGGTACCAAAATCGCTTTATATTTTGTTTGAACCCCCACCCGAGAACCTTAAGTAAATTAAACATAATCGAGCATTTCTCCCAAAAATACCCTCTAAGTGCCTTGTCATTGCCTCCAAAAAACACCCTTAAATCATAAGTAAATTAAATATAAATCAAGCAGTCATCCCTAAAACACCTTTTAAGAGCCTCGCAATATGCCTCTCTATTTTTGGGATTGCAATTATACTCTCTATATTTTGGGAGCCAAAACTGCTCAATATTTTTTTTGAACCCCCACTTGACAACCTTAAGTAAATTATATACAATCGAGCACTCCTTCCTAAAATACCCTCTAAGAGCCTAATATGCCATCTATTTTTGGGATTACTACTAGACTCTATATAGTTAGGGCGCCAAAACTGCTCCATATTTTTTTTGATCAACCACCAGACAACCTTAAGTAAATTATATGCAATCGAGCATTCCTCCTAAAAACACCCTCTAATAACCTCGCAATATACTCTCTATTTTTGAGATTGCTACTAGAATCCCTATATATAGGGAGCCAAAACGGCTCCATATTTTTTTTGAACCTCCACCCGACAACCTTAAATAATTATATAAAATCAAGCACTTCACCCTAAAACACCCTCTAAGAGCCTCGCAATATGCTCTCTATTTTTTGGATTGCTACTAGACTCTATATATTTAGGGAGCCAAAACCGACCCATATTTTTTTTGAACCCCTACCCGATAACCTTAAGTGAATTGTATATAATTGAGTACTCCTCCCTAAAACACCCTCTATGAGACTCGCAATATGCTCTCTATTTTTGGGATTGCTACTAGACTCCCTATATTTAAGGAGCCAAAATTGCTCTATATTTTTTTTGAACCCTCACCCGACAACCTTAACTAAATTATATACAATCGAGCATTTCTCCCAAAAGCACCCTCTAAGAGCCTCGCCATTGCCTCCCAAAAACACACTAAAATCAAAATTAAATTATATATAAATCAATCACTCCTCCCAAAAACATCCTCTAAGAGACTCACAATATGCCTTTCTATTTTTGGGATTGCTACTAGACTCCCTATATTTAGGGAGCCAAAACTACTCTATAGTTTTTTTTGAACGCCCACCCGACAACCTTAAGTAAATTATATACAATAGAGCACACCTTTCTAAAACACCCTCTAAGAGCCTGGTAATAAGCATTCTATTTTTTGATTTTTTTCTAGACTCCCTATATTTAGTGAGCTAAAACCACTCCATATTTTTTTTGAACCCCCACCCGACAACCATAAGTAAATTATATACAATCAAGCATTCTTCCCAAAAACACCCCTAAAGAGCATCGCCATTGTATCCCAAAAATATCATAAAATCATAGGTAAATTATATATAAATCAAGCACTCATTCCTAAAATACCCTATAAGAGCCTCACAATATACCTTTCTATTTTTGGCATTACAACTAGACTCCCTATATTTAGGTAGCCAAAAAAGTTTAAAATTTTTTTATATTGCCCACCCGATAACCATAAGTAAATTATATACAATAGAGCACTTCTCCCTAAAACACCATCTAAAAGCCTCGCAATATGCTCTTTATTTTTGGGATTGCTACTAGACTCGCTATATTTAGGGAACCAAAATAGCTCCATATTTTTTTTAAATCCCTACCCTTCAACCTTAAGTAAATTATATACAATCGAGCATTCCTCCCAAAAACACCCTCTAAAAGCCTTGCAATTGCTTCTCAAAAACACCAAAATATTATATATAAATAAAACACTCCTCTATAAAACACCCTATACGAGCATCGCATTATGCCTCTCTATTTTTAGAATTGCTACTGGACTCCCTATATTTAGGGAGCCAAAACCGCTCTATTTTTTTTTTGAATACCCACCCGACAACCTTAAGTAAATTATCTATAATCGAGTAGTCCTCCCAAAAACAACATCTAATAGCCTCACAATATACTCTCTATTTTTGGGATTGCTAATAGACTCACTATATATAGGGAGGCAAAACCGATACATATTTTTTTTGAACCCCCATTCGACAACCTAAGTAAATTATATACAATTGAGCACTCCTCCCTAAAATACCCTCTAAGAGCCTCGCAATATGCTCTTTATTTTTGAGATTGTTATTAGATTTCCTATATTTATGGAGCTAAAACAGCTCCATATTGTTTTTAAACCCCTACTTGACAACCTTAAGTAAATTATAAATAATTAAGCATTCCTCCCAAAAACACCCTCTAACAGCCTCGTCATTGCCTCCCAAAAACACCCTGAAAAGGGTTTTCCATGAGATGGGAAATGAAAACTATTAACCCCACACGAGGTTTTGACATAAGAGATGTCATTTATAGTCTATATGTTTCTATATATTGAAAGTTAAGAAATCATCATATAATAATCGTTTTGGGGGCTCTTCGTTCCCAAAGGGTCTTGATTTCAGCGGTGACTTTTTTTGGTGCGATCGCTCGGGAATTGAGACAGCTGAGTTTTTCCGCACTTGCTTTTCTATAACCTACCTTCTTACCAAAGAACCATTCTGTCAATTTATTATTCCTAGAGCCAGTTGAATTGATATGCCATTAAATCGGTATTATATTATCCTAATGGCCAGTTCCTATTTGGAAGGTTGCAATTTTGACATTCTCGCTTCTACTCTTTTCATTTTGTAGACCGCTACTACAAGCAGTACTACACCTTTGATCGTGAAATATCGATTGCTTCTTGAACCCTGTGAATCACGTGAAAGTAGAATACTCCAAATTCGGGGGTCAAAGAGTTTCATAAAACGTTCTTGGTGGAAAAAAATGTGAGTGAAAGATCCCACTGAATCGAATTTGATCCATGAATCTAACATTTCACCATCAAGGCATCTTGAAAGTGAATCGTATTCCATGAATATGATATCATAAGTAAACTATATATAAATCAAGCACACCTTCCTTAAACACACTCTAAGAGCCTTACAGTGTGCCTTTCTATTTTTTGGATTGCTATTAGACTCCCTATATTTAGGTAACAAAAACCGCTCCATATTTTTTTTTAATGCCAACCCGACAACCTTAAGCAAATTATATACAATCGAGCACTCCTCCCTAAAACACCTCTAAGAGCTTCACAATATGCTCTCTATTTTTGGGATTTCTACTAGACTCCCTATATTTAGGGAGCCCAAACCGCTCCATATGTTTTTTGAAACCCCACTCGTCAACCTTAAGTAAATTATATACAATCGAGTATTCCTCCCAAAAACACCTTATATGAGCCTCGCCATTGCCTTCTTATTTTTGGGATTGCTACTAGACTTCCTATATTTGGGGAGCAAAAATCGGACCCAATTTCTCAAGGCTCCTAGTCGATAATCATAACTAAATTATATACAATCGAGTACTTCTTCCTATAACCTTTCTAAGAGCCTCGCAATATGTTTTTAATTTTTGGGATTGCTACTAGACTTCCTATATTTAGGGAGCCAAAACTGTTCTATATTTTTTTTAAACCCTCACCCGATAACCTTTAGCAAATTATATTTAAATGAACATTCCCCCCAAAAACACCCTCTAAGAGCCTCGTCATTGCCTCCCAAAAACACTTTAAAATCTTAAGTAAATTATATATAAATCAAGCACTCCTCCCTAAAATACCTTCTAAGAACCTTGCAATATGCCTCTCTATTTTTGGGATTGCTATTTTTCTTCCTATATTTAAGGAGCCAAAATCGCTCTATATTTTTTTTGAACCCCCACCCGACAACCTTAAGTAAATTATATACAATCGAGCACTCACCTCTAAAATACTCTCTAAAAGCCTAGAAATTTGCTCATTATTTTTTGGGATTGTTACTAGACACCCTATATCTAGGAAGCCAAAACAGCTCCATATTTTGTTTGAACCCCCACCCGACAACCTTAAGTATATTAGACACAATCGAGCATTCCTCCATAAAACACCCTCTAAGAGCCTCGCCATTGCCTCCCAAAAATACCCTAAAATCATAAGTTAATTATATATAAATAAAGCACTCCCTCCTAAAACACCCTCTAAGATCCTCTCAATATGCCTTACTATTTTTGGGAATACTACTAGACTCCCTATATTTAGGGAGCCAAAATAGCTCAATATTTTTTTTTGAAGCCCCACTCGATAACCTTAAGTAAATTATATAAAATCGAGCACTTCTCTTTAAAACATCCTCTTAAGTGCCTTATATGCACTCTATTTTTAGAATTGCTACTAGACTCCCTATATTTAGGGAGCCAAAACCGCTCCATATTTTTTTTGAATCCCAACCCGATAACCTTAAGTAAATTATATACAATCAAGCATTCCTCCAAGAAACACCCTCTAATAGCATCGCAATATGCTTTCTATTTTTGGGATTGCAATTAGACTCCCTATATTTAAGGTGCCAAAACCGCTACATATTTTTTTTGAACCCCCACCCGACAACCTTACGTAAATTATATGTTATCGAGCACTCCTCCCTAAAACACCCTCTAAGAGCCTTATAATATTCTCTCTATTTTTTGAGATTGCTACTAGACTCCCTGTATTTAGGGAGCCAAAACCGTTCTATATTTTTTTTGAACCCCCACCCGACAAACTTAACTAAATTATACACAATCGAGCATTTCTTTCAAAAACATCCTCTAAGAGCCTCGCGATTGCCACCTAAAAACACCCTAAAATCATAAGTAAATTATATATAAATCAAGCACTCCTCCATAAAACACCCTCTAAGAGCCTCGCAATATGCCTCTCTATTTTTGGGATTGCTACTAGAATCCCTATAATTAGGAAGCCAAAATTGCACCAGAATTTTTTTGAACCCCCACCCGACAACCTTAAGTAAATTATATACAATCGAGAACTCCTCTATAAAATCCCCTTTAAGAGCCCAATATGCTGTCTATTTTTTAGATTGCTACTAGACTCCCTATATTTACGGAGTCAAAACCACTCCATATTTTTTTTGAACCCCCACCCGAAAATAATATGTAAATTATTTACAATCGAGCATTCCCTCTAAAAACACTCTCTAATAGCCTCGCAATATGCTCTTTATTTTTGAGATTGCCACTAGACTCCCAATATTCAGGGAGCCAAAATCGCTCTATATTTTTTTTGAACCCCCACCCGATAACCTTAAGTAAATTATATACAATCGAGCACTCCTCCCTAAAACACCCTCTAAGAGCCTCGTAATATGCTCTCTATTTTTGGGATTACTACTAGACTCCCTATATTTAGGAAGCCAAAACCACCCCATTTTTTTTTTAACCCCCACTCAATAACCTTAAGTGAATTATATACAATCGAGAACTCCTCCCTAAAATACCCTCTAACAACCTCGCAATATGCTCTCTATTCTTGAGATTGCCACTAGACTCCCTATATTCAGGGAGCCAAAACTACTCCATATTTTTTTTGAACCCACGCTTGACAACCTTAAGTAAATTATATACAATCGTGCATTCCTCTCAAAAATACCCTCTAAGAGCGTCGCAATTGCCTCCAAAAAATACCCTAAAGTAATCAGAAAATTATATATAAATCAAGCACTCCTCTCTAAGATACCCTCTAAGAGTCTCACAAAATGCTTTTTTATTTTAGGGATTGCTTTTAGACTCCCTATATTTAGGAAGGCAAAACAGCTCCATATTTTTTTTGAACACCCACCCGATAACCTTAAGTAAATTATATACAATCGAGCACTCCTTCCTAAAACACCCTCTAAGAGCCTGGTAATATGCTATCTATTTTTGGGATTGCTACTAGACTTCCTATATTTAGGGAGTCAAAACCGCTCTATATTTTTTTTAATCCCCACCCGTCAACCTTAAAAAAATTATATACAATCGAGCATTCTTCCCAAAAACACCCTCTAAAAGCCTCGCCATTGTCTCCCAAAAATACCCAAAAATCATAACTATATTATATATAAATCAAGCACTCCTCCTTAAAACACCCTCTAAGAGCCACACAATATGCCTCTCTATTTTTAGGATAAATACTAGACTCTTTATATCTAAGGAGCCAAAACCACTCCATATTTTTTTTAAACCCCCACCCGATAACCTTAAGTAAATTATATACGATTAAGCACTCCTCCCTAAAACACACTCTAAGAGCCTCGCAATATGCTCTCTATTTTTTGGGATTGCTACTAGAGTCCCTATACTTAGGGAGCCAAAACCGCTCCATATTTTATTTGAACCCCCACCAGATAACCTTAAGTAAATTATACATAATCGAGTATTCCTCCCAAAAATACCCTTTAAGAGCCTCACTATTGCCACCCAAAAATACCCACTAAGAGTCTCACAATATGCCTCTCTATTTTTGGGATTGCTACTAGACTCCCTATATTTATGGAGCAAAAATCGCTCCATTATTTTTTGAACCCATACCCGATAACCTTAAGTAAATTTTAAACAATCGAGTACTCCTCCCTAAAACACCCTCTGAGAACCTAATATGCTCTCTATTTTTGGGATTGCTACTAGACTCCCTATATTTAGGAAGCCAAAACTGCTCCATATTTTTTTTGAATCCCCACCCAAAAACCTTTAGTAAATTACATACAATCAAACATTCCTCTTAAAAACACCCTCTAATGGCCTCGCAATATGCTCTCTATTTTTAGGATTGCTACTAGATTTCCTATATTTAGGTAGCCAAAACCGATCTATAATTTTTTTGAACCCCCACCCAACAACTTTAAGTAAATTATATACAATCGAGTATTCCTTCCAAAAACACTCTCTAATAGCCTCGCAATATGCTCTCTATTTTTGGGATTGCTACTAGACTCTCAATATTTAAGGAGCCAAAACCGCTCCAAATTTTTTTTGAAACCCCACCCGACAACCTTAAGTAAATTATATATAATCAAGCAATCCTTCCTAAAACACTCTCTAAGAGCTTCACAAAATGCTCTCTATTTTTTGGGATTACTATAGACTCCCTATATTTATGGAGACTCCTTATATTTAGGGAGCCAAAATAGCTCCATATTTTGTTTGAATACCCACCCAACAACTTTAAGCAAATTAGATACAATCGAGTATTCCTTCCAAAAACACCCTCTAAGAGCCCAGCCTTTGTCTCCCAAAAATACCCTAAAATCATAAGTGAATTATATATAAATCAAACACTCCCCCCTAAAATACCATCTAAGAGCCTAGCAATATGCCTCACTATTTTTGGGATTACAACTAGACTCCCTATATTTAGGGAGCCAAAACCGCTCCATATTTTTTTTTAAGCCCTACCAAACAACCTTATGTAAATTATATACAATTGAGTACTCCTCCCAAAAACACCATCTAAGAGCCTAATATGCTCTCTATTTTTTCAATTGCTACTAGACTCCCTATATTTAGGGAGCCAAAACAGCTTCATATATTTTTTGAACCCTGACCCGATAACCTTGATTAAATTTTTGGGATTGCTACTAGACTCCCTATATTTAGGGAGAAAAAACCGCTTCATATTTTTTTTGAACCCCTACCCGACAACCTTAAGTAAATTATATGCAATCGAGCACTCCTCCCAAAAACACCCCCTAAGTGTGTCGCAATATGCTCTCTATTTTTTGGGATTGCTACTAGACTCCCTATATTTAGGGAGCCAAAACCACTACATATTTTGTTTGAACCCCCACACGATAACCTTAACTAATTTATACACAATCAAACATTCATCCCAAAAACACCCTCTAAGAGCCTCGCTATTGCCTCCCAAAAACACAATAGAAGAGCCTAGCAACATGCCTCTCTATTTTTGGGATTACTTCTAGACAACCTATATTTAGGGATCCAAAATTGCTCCATATTTTTTTTGAACCCCCACCCGACAACCTTAAGTAAATTATATACAATGGAGCAATCCTTCCTAAAACACCCTCTAAGAGCCTAATATGCTCTCTATTTTTTGGATTGCTTCTAGACTCCTTATATTTAGGGAACAAATATTGCTCCATATTTTTTTTGAACCCCCACCCGACAACCTTATGTAAATTATATACAATCAAGAATTCTTTCTTAAAACACCCTTAATAGCTTTGCAATATTTCCTCTATTTTTGGGAATGCTACTAGACTCCATATATTACGGAAGCCAAAACCGCCCCATATTTTGTTTGAACCCCCACCCAACAACCTTAAATAAATTATATACAATCGAGGACTCCTTCTTAAAACACCCTCTAAGAGCCTCGCAATATGCTCTCTATTTTTTGAATTGCTACTAGACTCCCTATATTAAGGGAGCCAAAACCACCCCATATTTTTTTTAAACCCCCACCCGACAACCTTAAGTGAATTATATACAATAGGGGATTCGTCCCGAAAATACCCTCTAAGAGCCACGTCATTGCCTTCTAAAAACACCCTAAATTTATCAATAAATTATATATAAATCAAACACTCCTCCCTAAAACACCCTCTAAGAGACTCATAATATGTCTTTCTATTTTTGGGATTACTACTAGACTCCATATATTTAGAGAGCTAAAATTGCTCCATATTTTATTTTAACAACCACCCGACAACCTTAAGTAAATTATATACAATCGAGCACTCCGTCCTAAAATACCGTCTAAGAGCTTGGTAATGTGCTCTATATTTTTTGGATTGCTACTAGACTCCCTATATTTAGGGAGCCAATATCATTCTATATTTTTTTTGAACCCCCACCCATCAACTTTAAAAAAATTATATACAATCGAGCATTCCTCCCATAAACACCCTCTAAAAACCTCGCCATTGCCTCACAAAAACACCCAAAAATTATAAGTAAATTATATATAAATCAAGCACTCCTCTCTAAAACACCCTCTAAGAGTCTCGCAATATGCCTTTCTACTTTTTGGATTGCTACTAGACTCCCTATATTTAAGGAACCAAAATAGATCTATATTTTTTTTGAACACCCACTCGACTACCTTAAGTAAATTATATACGATTGAGCACTCCTCCCTAAAACACCCTCTAAGAACCTCACAATATGCTCTCTATTTTTTGGGATTGCTACTAGACTACCTATATTTAGGGAGCAAAAATCGCTCTATATTTTGTTTGAACCCCCACCCAATAACCTTAAGTAAATTATACACAATCGAGTATTCCTTCCAAAAACACTCTCTAAGTGTCTCGCTATTGCCTCCCAAAAATACCCTAAAATCATAAGTAAATTATATATAAATCAAGCACTCCTCCCTAGAACACCCTCTAAAAGCTTTGCAATATGCTTTTCTATTTTTGGGATTGCTACTAGACTCCCTATATTTAGGGAGCCAAAATCGCTCCATATTTTTTTTGAACCCCTACCCGATAACCTCAAGTAAATTATAAACAATCGAGCACTCCTCCCTAAAACATCCTCCAAAAACGTAATATGCTCTCTATTTTTGGGATTGCTATAAGACTCCCTATATTTAGGGATCAGAAACCGTACCATATTTTTTTTGAACCCCCACCCGTCAACCTTAAGAAAATTATATACAATTGAGCATTCCTTCTAAAAACACTCTCTAAAAGCCTCGCCATTGCCTCCCAAAAATACCAAAAAATCATAAGTAAATTATAATAAATTTAAAACTCCTCCCTAAAACACCCTCTAAGAGCATCGCAATGTGCCTCTCTATTTTTTGGTTTGCTATTAGACTCCCTATATTTAAGGAGCCAAAACCGCTCCATATTTTTTTTGAACCCCGACCTAATAAAATTAAGTAAATTATATATGATTGAGTACTCCTCCCTAAAACACCCTCTAAGAGCCTCGCAATATGCTCTCTATTTTTTGGGATTGCTACTAGACTCGCTATATTTAGGAAGGCGAAACTACTCCATATTTTGTTTGAACCCCCACCCGATAACATTAAGTAAATTATACACAATCGAGCATTCCTCCTAAAAACACCCTCTAAGAGCCTCGCCATTGCCTCCCCAAAACACCCTAAAATAATAAGTAATTATATATAAATCAAGCACTCATTCCTAAAACACCCTCTAAGAACCTCATAATATGCCTCTCTATTTTTGGGATTACTACTAGACTTCCTATATTTAGTGAGCCAAAATCACTCCATATTTTTTTTGATCCCCCACTCGATAACCTTAAGTAAATTATAAACAATCAAGCACTCTTACCTAAAACACCCTCTAAAAGCCTAATATGCTCTTTATTTTTGGGATTGCCACTACAATGCTTATATTTAGGGGGCCAAAACCGCTGCATATTTTTTTTGAACCCCCACCCAAAAACCTTAAGTAAATTATATACAATCGAGCATTCCTTCCAAAATCCCCCTCTAAGAGCCTCGCCATTACCTCCAAAAAATACCTAAAAATCATAAGTAAATTATAAATAAATCAAACTTTTCTCACTAAAATACCCTCTAGGAGCCTTGCAATATGCCTCTTTATTTTTAGGATTGCTATTAGACACCCTATATTTATGGTGCCAAAACCGCTCCATATTTTTTTTGAACCCCACCCGATAAACTTAAGTAAATTATATTCGATTAAGCACTCCTCCCTAAAACACCCTCTAAGAGCCTCTAAATATGATCGCTAATTTTTGGGATTGCTACTAGACTCCTTATATTTAGGGACCCAAAACTGCTCCATATTTTGTTTGAACCCCCACCCTACAACCTTAAGTAAATTATACACAATCGAGCATTCCTTTCAAAAACACCCTCTAAGAGCCTCGCCATTGCCTCCCAAAAACACCCTAAAATCATAAGTAAATTATATATAAATCATGCACTCCTCCCAAAAACACTCTCTAAGAGCCTCGTAATATGCCTCTCTATTTTTGGGATTGCTACTAGACTCCCTTTATTTAGGGAGCCAAAATCGATTTATATTTTTTTTAAACCCCCACCCGACAACCTTAAATAAATTATATATAATCAAGTACTCCTCTCTAAAACACCCTCTAAGAGCCTCACAATATGCTATCTATTTTTGGGATTGCTACTAGACTCCCTATATTTAGTGAGCCAAAACCGCTCCATATATTTTTAGAACCCCCACCCGATAACATTAAATAAATTATATAAAATCGAGCATTCCTCCCAAAAACTTCATCTAATAGCCTCGCAATATGCTTTCTATTTTTAGGATTGATACTAGACACCCTATATATAGGGAGGCAAAACCGCTCTATATTTTCTTTGAACCCCCACTCGACAACTTTAAGTAAATTATATACAATCTAGTATTCCACCCTAAAATACCCTCTAAGAGTCTCGTAATATGCTATCTATTTTTGGCATTGTTACTAGAATCCTTATATTTAGGGAGCCAAAACCGCTCCATATTTTTTTTGTACCCCCACCGGACAACCTTAAGTGAATTATATGCAATCGAACACTCCTCCCTAAAACACCCACTAAGAGCCTCGCAATATACTCTCTATTTTTGGGATTGCTACTAGACTCCCTTTATTTATAGAGCCAAAATAGCTGTATATTTTTTTGAACCCCCACCCAACAACTTTAAATAAATTATACACAATCGAGAAGTTCTCCCAAAAACACTCTCTAAGAGCCTCGCTATTACCTCCCAAAAATACTCTAAAATCAAAAGTATATTATATATAAATCAAGCACTCCTCTCTAAAACACCCTCTAAGAGCATTGCAATGTGCCTTTTTATTTTTGGGATTGCTACTAAACTCCATATATTTAGGTAGGCTAAACCGCTCTATATTTTTTTTGAACTCCCACCCGATAACCTTATGTAAATTATATACAATCGGGCACTCCTCCCTAAAACACCCTCTAAGATCCTTGTAATATCCCTTCTATTTTTGGTAATACTACTAGACTTCCAATATTTAGGGTGCAAAAATCGCTCCATATTTTTTTTGAACCCTCACCCATCAACCTTAAGTAAATTATATACAATCGAGCATTCCTCCCAAAAACACCTTATATAAGCCTCGTCGTTGCCTACTTATTTTTGGGATCGCTACCAGATTCCCTATATCTGGGGAGCCAAAATCACTTCCAATTTCTCAAGGCTCCCACCTAACTAAATTATATACAATCGAGCACTCCTCCCTAAAACACTTTCTAAGAGCCTCACAATATGCTCTCTATTTTTGGGATTGCTACTAGACTCCCTATATTTAGGGAGCCAAAATAACTCTATATTTTTTTTAAACCCACACCCGACAATCTATAGTAAATAATATATAATCGAGCATTCCACCCAAAGACACCCTCTAAGAGCCTCGCTATTGCCTCTCAAAAACATACTAAAATCATAAGTAAATTATATATAAATCATGAACTCCTCCCAAAATTACACTCTAAGAGCATCGCAATATGCCTCTCTATTTTTGGGATTACTACTAGACTCCCTATATTTAAGGAGCCAAAACCGCTCCATAATTTTTTTGAATCCCCACCCGACAACCTTAAGTAAATTATATACAATCAAGCACTCTTCCCTAAAATACTCTCAAGAGTCTCATAATATGCTCTCTATTTTTTTGGATTGCTACTAGACTCCCTATATCTAGGGAGCCAAAACTGCTCCATATTTTGTTTGAACCCCCACACGACAACCTTAAGTAAATTATACACAATCAAGCATTTCGATTAAAGACACCCCCTAAGAGACTCGCCATTACCTCCCAAAAATACCCAAAAATCATAAGTAAATTTTATATAAATCAAGCATTCGTCCCTAAAACACCCTCTAAGAGCCTCGTAATATGCCACTCTATTTTTAGGATTGCTATAAGACTTCTTATATTTAGAGAACCAAAACCGCTCTATATTTTTTTTAAACCCCCACCCGATAACCTGAAGTAAATGATATACAACCGAGCACTCAACCCTAAAATACCCTCTAAGAGCCTAATATGCTCTCTATTTTTGGGATTGCTACTTGACTCCCGATATTAAGGGAGCCAAAACTGCTACATATTTCTTTTGAACCCCCACCCGGCATCCTTAAGTAAATTATATACAATCGAGCATTCCACCTAAAAACACCCTATAATAGCCTAGTAATATGCTCTCTATTTTTAGGATTGTAACTTGACCCTATATTTAGGGAGCCAAAATTGCTCCATATTTTTTTTGAACCCCAACCTGACAACCTTAAGTAAATTATATACAATAGAGCACTCCTCCCTAAAATACCCTCTACGAGCCTCGAAATATACTTTTTATTTTTGGGATTGCTACTAGACTCCCTATATTTAGGGAGCCAAAACTGCCCCATATTTTTTTTGAACCCCCATCCGACAACCTTAAGTGAATTATATACAATCGAGCACTACTACCTAAAACACCCTCTAAGTGACTTGCAATATGCTCTCTATTTTGGGGATTGCTACTAGAGTCCCTATATTTAGGGAACCAAAACCGCTCCATATTTTTTTTTGAATCCCCACCCTACAACCTTAAGTAATTTATATATAATCGAGCATTCTTCCCAAAAACACCCTCTAAGTGCCTTTCCATTGCGTCCCAAAAACACCCTAACATTATAAATAAATTATATACAATCGAGTACTCCTTCCTAAAATACCCTCTAAGAGACTGGTTATATGCTTTCTATTTTTGGGATTGCTACAAGACTCCCTATATTTAGAGAGCCAAAATCGCTCTATAATTTTTTTGAAACCCCACCCGTTAATGTTAAGTAAATTATATACAATCGAGCATTCCTCCCAAAAACACCCTTTAAGTGCCTCGCCATTGCCTCCCAAAAACACAAAAAAATCATAAGTAAATTATATATAAATCAAGCACTCCTCCCAAAAATACCCTCTAAGAGCCTCGCAATATGCCTCTCTATTTTTAGGATTACCACAATACTCCCTATATTTAATGAACCAAAACTGCCCTATATTTTTTTGAATCCCCATACGATTACCTTAAAGAAATTATATACGATTGAGCACTACTCCCTAAAATATTCTCTAAGAGCCTCGCAAAATTCTCCCTATTTTTAGGGATTGCTACTAGACTCCCTATATTTAGGGAGCCAAAACTACTCCATATTTTTTTTTAAACCCCACCCGATAACCATAAGTAAATTATACATAATCGAGCATTCCTCCCAAAAACACCCTTTAATAGCCTCGCTATTGCCTTCCAAAAACACCCTAAAATCATAAGTAAATTATATATAAATCAAGAACTTCTCCTTAAAACACCCTCTAAGAGCCCCGCTACATGCCTCTCTATTTTCGGGATTACTACTAGACTCCCTATATTTAGGAAGCCAAAATTGTTCCATATTTTTTTTGAACCCCTACCGTACAACCTTAAGTAAATTATATATAATCGAGCACTCCTCCCTAAAATACCCTCTAAGAGCCTCGTAGTATTCTCTCTATTTTTGGGATTGCTACTAGACTCCCTATATTTAGGGAGCCAAAATCGTTCCTTATTTTTTTTTAACCCCCAACCGACAACCTTAAGTAATTTATACACAATCGAGCATTCCTCCCCAAAATACCTTCTAACAGCCTTGCAATATGCTCTCTATTTTTGGGATTATTACTAGACTCCTTATATTTAGGGAGGCAAAAACACTTCATATTTTTTTTGAACCCCTACCCGAAAACCTTAAGTAAATAATATATAATCGAGCACTCCTCCCTAAAATACCCTATAAGAGCCTCACAATATGCTCTCTATTTTTTGGATTGCTATTAGACTCCCTATATTTAGGGAGCCAAAACTGTAGCAAATTTTTTTTGAACCCCCAAAGGACAACCTTAAGCGAATTATATAAAATCGAGCACTCCTCCATAAAATACCCTCTAATAGCCTTGCAATGTGCTCTGTATTTTTGGGATTGCTACTAGATTCCCTATATTTAGGGAGACAAAACCATACCATTTTTTTTTTGAACCTCCACCCGATAACCTTAAGTAAATTATATACAATCGAGCATTCCTCCCAAAAACACCATCTAATAGCCTCGCAATATGCTCTCTATTTTTGGGATTGATACTAGACTCCCTAGATTTAGAAAACCAAAACCACTTCATATTTTTTTTGAACCCCCACCAGACAACCTTATGTAAATTATACATAATCGAGCAGTCCACCCTAAAATACCCTCTAAGAGCCTCACAATATGTTTTTTATTTTTGGGATTGCTACTAGACTCCCTATATTTAGGGAGCCAAAACTAAGTGAATTATAAACAATCCTAAGTGAATTATAAACAATCGAGCACTCTTCCCTAAAACACCCTCTAAGAGCCTCGCAATATGCTCTCTCTTTTTGGGATTGTTACTGTACTCCCAATATTTATGGAGCCAAAACTACTCTATATTTTTTTTGAACCACCACCCGACAACCTTAAGTAAATTATATATAATTGAGCATTCCTCCCAAAAATACCCTGTAAGAACCTCGCCATTGCCAATCAAAAATACCTTAAAATCATAAGTAAATTATATATAAATCAAGCACTCCTCCCCAAAACACCCTCTAAGAGCCTTGTAATATGACTTTCTATTTTTGGGATTGCTACTAGACTCCCAATACTTAGATAGCCAAAACCGCTCCATATTTTTTTTGAACGCCCACCCGACAGCCTGAAGTAAATTATATATAATCAAGAACACCTTCCTAAAACACCATATAAAAGCTTCGTAATGTGCTCTCTATTTTTGGGATTGCTACTAGACTCCCTATATTTATGGAGCCAAAACCGCTCTATATTTTTTTTAAACCCCCACCCACCTATCTTAATTAAATTATATAGAATCAAGTATTCCTTCTGTAAATCGATCCCAATTTCTCAAGTCACCCACCCGATAATCATTACTAAATTATATACAATCGAGCACTTATCTCTAAAACACTTTCTCAGATCCTCGCAATATGCTCTCTATTTTTAGGATTACTACTAGACTCCCTATATTTAGGGATCCAAAACTACTCTATATTTTTTTTGAACCCCTACCTGTTAACCTTTAGTAAATTATATATAATTGAGCAATCCTCCCATAAACACCCTCTAAGAGCCTTGCCATTGTCTCCTAAAAACACCATAAAATCGTAAGTAAATTATATATAAATCAAGCACTCCTCCTTAAAATACCCTCTAAGAGCTTCGCAATATGCCTCTCTATTTTTGGGATTGCTAATAGACTCCTAATATTTAAGGAGCCAAAACTGCTCCATATTTTTTTTGAACCCCCCACCCGACAACCTTAAATAAATTATATATAATCGAGGACTCCTCCCTAAAACACTCTCTAAGAGCCTCAAAATATGCTCTCTAATTTTTAGGATTGTTACTAGACTCCCTATATTTAGGGAGCCAAAACCACGCTATATTTTGTTTGAACCCCTACCCGACAACCATAAAAAAATTATACATAATCGAGCATTCCTCCCTAAAACACCCTCTAAGAGCCTCACCATTGCTTCCTAAAAATACCCTAAAATCATACATAAATTATATATAAATCAAGCACTCCTCCCTAAAACACCCTTTAAGAGCCTCGCAATATACATCTATTTCTAGGATTGCTACTAGACTCCCTATATTTAGGGAGCCAAAACCGCTCCATATTTTTTTAGAACCCCCATACGACAACCTTAAGTAAATTATTTGTAATCGAGCACTCCTCCCTAAAACACCCTCTAAGAGCCTAATATGCTCTCTATTTTTGGGATTGCTACAAGACTCCCTATATTTAGGGAGCCAAAACCGATCCATATTTTCTTTGAACCCCCACAAGACAACCTTAAGTAAATTATATACAATCGAGCATTCATCCTAAAAATACCCTCTAATAGCCTCGTAATATGCTCTTTATTTTTAGGATTGCTACTAGACTCCCTATATTTAGGGAGCCAAAACCGCTCCATATTTTTTTTGAACCCCCACGGAACAACCTTAAGTAAATTATATACAATCGAGCACTTCTTCCTAAACACCCTCTAAGAGACTCACAATATGCTCTCTATTTTTGCAATTCCTACTAGACTCCCTATATTTATGGAGCCAAAACCTCCCATATTTTTTTTGAACCTCCACCCGACAACCTTAAGTGAATTATATACAATCGAGCACTCCACCCTAAAACACCTTCTAAGAGACTCACAATATGCTCTCTATTTTTGGGATTGCTACTAGACTCCCTATATTTAGGGACCCAACCTACTCCATATTTTTTTTGAAACCACACTTGATAACCTTAATTAAATTATATACAACAGAGCATTCCTACTAAAAACACCCTTTAAGAGCCTCACATTGTTTCCCAAAAACACCCTAAAATCATAAGTAAATTATATACAAATCAAGCACTGCTCCCTAAAATACCCTCTAAGAAACTCATAATATGTCTTTCTATTTTTGGGATTGCCACTAGACTCCCTATATTTATGGAGCCAAAATCACTCTATTTTTTTTTTAAAGCCCACCCGACAACCTTATGTAAATTATGTAAAATCGAGCACTCCTTCCGAAAACACCCTTTATATGCCTGGTAATATGCTCTCTATTTTTGGGATTTCTACTAGACACCCTATTATTAATGAGGAAAAACCACTTTATATTTTTTTTTACTCCCACCCGTCAACCTTAAGTAAATTATATATAATCGATCATTTCTTCCAAAAATACCCTCTAAAAGCCTCGCTATAGCCTCCTAGAAACACCCAAAAATCATAAGTAAATTATATATAAATCAAGCACTCCTCCCTAAAATACCCTCTAAGAGCCTTGCAATATGCCACTCTATTTTAAGGATTGTTACTAGACTTCTTATATTTAAGGAGCCAAAATCGCTCCATATTGTTTTTTAACCCCCACCCGATAACCTTAAGTAAATTATATACGTTTGAGCACTCATCCCTAAAACACCCTCAAGAGCCTCGCAATATGCTCTCTATTTTTTGGGATTGCTACTAGACTCCCTATATTTAGGGAGCCAAGTCCGCTCTATATTATGTTTGAACCCCTACTCGACAACATTAAGTAAATTATACACCCATTAAGAGCCTCGCAACAAACCTCTCAATTTTTGGGATTACTACTAGTCTCCATATATTTAGGAAACCAAAATCCCTCTATATTTTTTTTGAACCCCTATCCGACAACCTTAAGTAAATTATATATAATCGAGCACTCCTCCCTAAAACACTCTTTAAGAGCTCGCAATATACTCTCTATTTTTGGGATTGCTACAGACTCTTTATATTTAGAGAGCCAAAATTGCTTCATATTTTTTATGAACCCCCACCCGACAACCATAAGTAAATTATATAAAATCGACCATTCTTCCCAAAAACACTAACTAATAGCCTCGCAATATGCTCTCTATTTTTGGGATTGCTACTAGACTTCTTATATTTAGGGAGGCAAAATTGCTTTCTATTTTTTTTGAACCCCCACCCGACAACCTTAAGTAAATTATATACAATCGAGCACTCCTCCTAATAACACTCTCTAAGTGCCTCGCAATATGTTTTCTATTTTTGGGATTGCTACATGACTCCCTATATTTAGGGAGCCAAAACCGCTCTATATTTTTTTTTAACCCCCACCGTTTAACCTTAAGTGAATTATATATAATCGAGCACTCCTCCCTAAAACACACTCTAAAAGCCTAGCAATATGCTCTATATTTTTAGGATTGCTACTAGACTTTCTATATTTATGGAGCCATAACCGCTCCATATTTTTTTTGAAACCCCACCTGACAACCTTAAGTAAATTATATACAATCGAGCAATTCTCCCAAAAACAACCTAAAATCATAAGTAAATTATATATAAATCAAGCATTCCTTCCTAAAACACCCTCTAAGAGACTCGCAATATGCCTATCTATTTTTTGGATTGCTTCTACACTCCCTATAATTAGGGAGCAAAAATCGCTCTATATTTTTTTTGAATGCCCACCCGACAAAATTAAGTAAATTATATACAATCGAGCACTCCTTTTTAAAATACCCTATAAGAGCCGGGTAATATACTCTCTATTTTTGGGATTGCTACTAGACTCCCTATATTTAGGGTACAAAAATCACTCCATATTTTTTTTAAACCCCCACCCGTCAACCTTAAATAAATTATATACAATCAAGCATTTCTTCCAAAAAGGCCCTCTAAAAGCCTTGCCATTGCCTCCTAAAAACATCCAAACATCATCATTAAATTATATATATATATATATATATATATATATATATATATATATATATATATATATATATATATATATATATATATATATATATATATATATCACGCACCCTTCCCTAAAACACCCTCTAAGAGCCACACAATATGCCTCTCTATTTTTAGGATTGTTACTAGACTCGCTATGTTTAAGGAACCAAAACCGCTTTATATTTTTTTTGAACCCCCACCCGACAATCTTAAGTAAATTATATACCATATATTTAGGAATCCAAAACCGCTCCATATTATGTTTGAACCCCCACCCGGTAACCTTATGTAAATTATACACAATCGAGTATTCATCCCAAAAACACCCTCTAAGAGCCTCGCCATTGCCTCCCAAAAACACCCTAAAATTATAAGTAAATTATATATAAATAGAGCACTCCTCCCTAAAATACCCTCTAATAGTCTCACAACATGCCACTCTATTTTTGAGATTGCTACTAGACTTTCGATATTTAGGGAGCCAAAACCGAGCATTCCTCCAAAAAACACCATCTTATAGCCTCACAATATAATTTCTATTTTTGGGATTGCTACTAGACTCCCTATATTTAGGATGGCAAAACCGCACTATATTTTTTTTGAACCCCCACCCGACAACCTTGAGTAAATTATATACAATCGAGCACTCCTCCCTAAAATACCCACTAAGAGCCTCGCAATATGCTCTTTATTTTTGGGATTGTTACTAGACTCCCTATATTTAGGGAGCTAAAATCACTCTATGTTTTTTTTGAACCCCCACCAGATAACCTTAAAAGAATTATATACAATCGAGCACTACTTCCTAAAATACCCTCGAAGAGCCTTGCAATATGCTCTCTATTTTTGGGATTACTACTAGACTCCCTATATTTAGGGAGCCAAAACCGGTCTAAATTCATTTTAAACCCCCAACTTACAACCTTAAGTAAATTATATAAAATTGAGCATTCCTCCCAAAAAAACCATCTAATAGCCTCGCAATATGCTTTCTATTTTTGGGATTGCTACTAGACTCCCTATTTAGGGACGCAAACCGCTCCATAATTTTTTTGAACCCCAACCCAATAATGTTAAGTAAATTATAAACAATAGAGCACTCCTCCCGAAAATACCCTCTAAGAGCCTCGCAATATGCTCTTTATTTTTGGGATTGCTACTCGACTCGCTATATTTATGGAGCCAAAACCGCTCCATATTTTTTTTGAACCCCCACCCAACAACCTTCAGTAAATTATATACAGTCGAGCAATTCTCCAAAAAACACCCTCTAAGAGCCTCGCCATTGCCTCCTAAAAATACCCTAAAATCATAAGTAAATTATAAATAAATCAAGCACTCCTCCCTAAAACATCCTCTAAGAGCCTCGCAATATGCCTTTCTATTTTTGGGATTGCTACTAGACTTCCTATTTTAGGTAGCCAAAATCGCTCTATATTTTTTTTGAACGCCCACCTGACAACCTTTAAATCATATACTATCGAGCACTCCTTCCTAAAACACCCTCTAATAGCCTTGCAATATGCTTTCTATTTTTGGAATTGCTACTACACTCCCTATATTTTGGGTGCAAAAATCATCCCATATTTTTTTTGAACCCCCACCCGATAACCTCAAAATAAA
The DNA here is from genome assembly GCA_947650365.1 of Chamaelirium japonicum. Taxonomy (NCBI): domain Eukaryota; kingdom Viridiplantae; phylum Streptophyta; class Magnoliopsida; order Liliales; family Melanthiaceae; genus Chamaelirium; species Chamaelirium japonicum. Next base: position 51,518,427 of record OX393558.1, on the reverse strand, counting down.
TTATATACAATTGAGCATTCCTTCTCAAAATACATTATAAGAGTCTCGACATTGCCTCCTTATTTTTAGGATCGCTACTAGACTCCCTATATTTGGGGAGCCAAAATCGCGCCCAATTTCTCAAGGCTCCCAGCCGATAATCATAACTAAGTTATATACAATCGAGCACTCCTCCCTAAAACATTTTCTAAGAGCCTCGTAATATACTCTTTATTTTTGGGATTACTACTAGACACCCTATATTTAGGGTGCCAAAACTGATCTATATTTTTTTTGAACCCCCACCCGATAATCTTTAGCAAATTATATATAATCGAGCATTCCTCCTTAAAACACCCTCTAAGAGCCTCGCCATTGCCTCCCAAAACACCCTAAAATCATAAGTAAATTATATATAAATTAAGCACTCCAACCTAAAATACCCCTTTACGAGCCTCGCAATATGCCTTTCTATTTTTGGGATTGCTACTAGATTTCCTATATTTAAGGAGTCAAAATTGCTATATATTTTTTTTGAACCCCCACCCGACAACCTTAAGTAAATTATATACAATTGAGCACTTATCCCTAAAATACTCTCTAAGAGCCTTGCAATATGCTCTCTATTTTTTGGGATTTCTACTAGACTCCCTATATTTAGGGAGCCAAAACCACTACATATTTTGTTTGAATCGCCACCCGACAACCTTAAGTAAATTATACACAATCTAGCATTCCTCCCACAAAACATCTTTAAAGAACCTTGTCATTGCCTCCCAAAAATACCCTAAAGTCATAAGTAAATTATATATAAATCATGCACTCCTCCCTAAAACACCCTCTAAGATCCGCAATATGCCTCTCTATTTTTGGGATTGATACTAGACTCCCTATATTTAGGGAGCCAAAACCGCTCCATATTTTTTTTGAACCCCCACCCTACAATCATAAATAAATTATATACAATCGAGCACTCCTCCCTAAAATACCCTCATAGAGCCTAATATGCTCTTTATTTTTGGGATTGCTACAAAACTACCTATATTTAGGGAGCCAAAACCGCTCCATATTTTTTTTGAACCCCCACCCGACAACCTTAAGTAAATTATATACAATAGAGCATTCCTCCTAAAAACACCCTTTAATAGCCTCGCAATATGCTCTCTATTTTTGGGATTGCTACTAGACTCCCAATATTTAGGGAGCCAAAAACACTCCATATTTTTTTTAAACCCCCACCCGATAACCTTAAGTAAATTATATACAATCGACCACTCCCCCCTAAAACACCCTCTAAGAGCCTCGCAATATGTTATCTATTTTTGGGATTGCTACTAGACACCTTATATATAGGGAGCCAAAATAACCTTATATTTTTTTTGAACCCCCCCCATTCAATAACCTTAAGTGATTTATATACAAACGAGCACTCCTCCATAAAATACCCTCTAGAAGACTTGCAATATGCACTCTATTTTTGGGATTGCTACTAGACTCCCTATATTTAGGGAGTCAAAACTGCTCCATAGTTTTTTTGAACCCCCACCTGATAACCTTAAGTAAATTATATACAATCAGTATTTCTGCCAAAAACACCCTCTAAGAACCTTGCCATTTCCTACCAAAAATACCCTAAAATCATTAGTAAACTATATATAAGTCAAGCACTCATCCCTAAAACACCCTCTAAGAGACTCATATTATGCCTTTCTTTTTTTGGGATTGCTACTAGACTCCCTATATTTAGGGAGCCAAAATCGCTATAAAATTTTTTTTAACACCCACCCGACAACCTAATGTAAATTATATACAATCGAGCACTTCTTCCTAAAACACCCTCTAAGAGCCTTGTAATATGCTCTCTATTTTTGGGATTACTACTAGACTTCCTATATTTCGGGAGCCAAAACCGCTCCATATTTTTTTTAAACCCTCATCCGTCAACCTTAAGTAAATTATATACAATCGAGCATTACTCCCAAAAACACCCTCTAAGAGCCTCGCCATTGCTTCACAAAAACTCCCAAAAATCATAATTAAATTATATATAAATCAAGAACTTCTCTCTAAAATACCATCTAAAAGTCTCGTAATATGCCTTTCTATTTTAAGGATTGCTACTAGACTCCCTATATTTAAAGAGCCAAAACCGCTCCATATTATTTTTGAACCCCTACCCGATAACCTTAAGTAAATTATATACGATTGAGCACTCCTCCCAAAAATACCCTCTAAGAGCCTCAGAATATGCTCTATTTTTTTAGGGATTGCTACTAAACTCCCTATATTTAGGGAGCCAAAAGCACTCCATATTTTTTTTGAATACCCATCCGACAACCTTAAGTAAATTATACACAATCGAGCATTCCTCCCAAAAACACCCTCTAAGAGCCTCGCCATTGTCTCCCAAAAACACCCTAAAATCATAAGTAAAGTATATATAAATCAAGCACTCCTCCCTAAAACACCATCTAAGAGCCTCGCAACATGTCTCTCTATTTTTGGAATTGCTACTAGACTTTCTATATTTAGGGAGCCAAAATCGCTCCATATTTTTTTTGAACCCCCACCCTACAACCATAAGTAAATTATATACAATCGAGCACTCCTCCCTAAAACACCCTCTAAGAGCCTCGCAATATGCACTCTATTTTTTGGATTGCTACTAGACTCCCTATATTTTGGGAGCCAAAACTGCTCCATATTTTTAATAAACCCCCACCCAACAACCTTTAGTAAATTATATACAATCGAGCATTCCTCCCAAAAACACCATCTAATAGCCTCGCAATATGCTCTCTATTCTTTAGATTGCTACTAAACTCCCTATATTTTGGGAGGCAAAACCACTACATATATTTTTTAACCCCCACCCGATAACCTTAAGTAAATTATATACAATCGAGCACTCCTCCCTAAAATATCCTCTAAGAGCCTTGCAATATGCTCTTTATTTTTGGGATTGCTACTAGACTCCCTATATTTAGGGAGCCAAAACCGCTCTATATTTTTTTTGAACCACCACAGGATAACCTAAAGTGAATTATATATAAGCGAGCACTCCTCCCTAAAATACCCTCTAACAGCATCGTAATATGCTTTATATTTTTTGAATTGCTACTAGACTCCCTATATTTATGGAGCCAAAATAGCAACTTATTTTTTTTGAACCCCCACCCGATAACCCTAAGTATATTATATACAATTTAGCATTTCTTCTAAAAACACCCTTGTAGAGCCTCGCCATTGCCTCCCAAAAACACCCTAAAATCATAAGTAAACTATATATAAATCAAGCACTCCTCCCTAAAACACCCTTTAAGAGTCTCGCAATATGCCTTTCTATTTTTGGGATTGCTGTTACAACCTTAATGTACACACTCAATGATACGGTGGAGGCACAAGAATATGTTCCACTTAATTGCTAAAAGATGGTGAATGCAATATTAAAATTTCCTAGACACTAAGGTGTATGCAACAAATGTGAGAGTGCAAACTAGGGTGAGAGCGTTGTAGACAAGATATACTTGAGAGTCCCAAGGTCGAATCCACAGGGAATGGGATTGGTGAACGATTGAACAGTGCTACTAGAATTTAAGAGAGCTAGTAAGTAGATGTGATGGTGGAAGTGGGTGCAAGTGTATGTGCAGAAGGGATTTGTTCCACCGATGGTGGTGAAGTTTTGTAAGGAGTGATGACGAGATGAGAAAGAGTTAGGGTATTGAGAGTGACCCAAACCCTTCCCTTTTGCTCCTTCTAGAGGTGTACACCAAGATGGAAGGAAAAACTAATGAGTTTACCTTTCATAAAGATATTTAAATCAAAGCACATTAATTTAGGAACAATAGATTCATTCTCAATAAGACATTTTTAATCTTTGAAAACCAAATCCTAGAATAGTCCAGGTGTGGGCACGAAGAGTAAATCCCAGGCATCAATGATATTACTGATCAAGCAAAACTACTCATCGTCTCACCGATATTGAAATGTCTAGAAGTTTAAAGAACTTGAACTAACAACGACAATGCATGTGTGACATACAATATGAAATGAGTAATCAAGAACAAGAAGTTTAAGAAAATGAACCTTCCATTAAGCATTGAATCATGGTGTAAATCCTCCGAAAATTACAAAAGGGGAGAGAGCTTGGTCCTCCTCTCTAACCCTAGCTATGAACTTAGCCACTCATTATTGGAATATAATAAAATATAGAAGAGGGGTGGATAAATGAAATTTCGAATCACTAATTCCTCCCAAAATCGTTCCATCCCCCGTAGCCATTCCGAGCCCCTTGATATAATAGATTCAATCCTTGAGATGAGATCTCTTAGGATCCACTGTATACTATTTAAATTCCTAACGGCTAGTGGCTGCTGTTTATGCTTGAAATGGAAACTCTTAATGTCATTGAATGCTCCCATGGATAATGGGATTCTCTAGCCGTTGTGGTTGCCCATGGGAATTTAAATTTTTTTTTGTATGCTTGGGTGACTTTAAGAGTAATATCTTCAGGATTCTGTATGTAGCTAACATTCAATGCATTGAATTGAGACTTGTTTTGACATGATGGCTTGGATCAAATCCAAGAAAGGAAAGAAGTCATTTTCGAGGTTGTTGCTTGGTGTGGAATTTGATGCCAAGTGAGTGCCTTCAAATATTCACCGAGTAATCACCGGTAGTGGGCTGTTTTTACTCCAATTCAGTAGTGGTCCATTATTTTGTAGTACTTTGAATTGGATTGGGTTTGAATGCACCCATCAAATGGCACATCTGGCTAGTGCTTGCGTCTCTGTTTGCCGACAAATGTGCGCCCAGGTCGATCATAGCCACGCACCAAATTGCATGGTAGAAGAAAAGGACTTCATAATCGGTCTTTTCTCATTACTCGACTGCACCTAGTTACTGTGTTCACTAGGAACTACAACCGAGCTTTGGATCAGATTGATTCGAGTAGTCCTACATAATATTCATGTGCCAACGTGAAGGTGTATTGCCCAATTTGATTGCTAAGTGGTGGTCAACCTTATGCCGATTTGTGCTCGCCTAGTCCGAGTTGAGCCGCAACCACACACCTACAAATAAAAGTATGCACAATAAGAACAAAGGCGAGGTGTCTAAAAGTTTACGCAATCTGCGCTATTGATAACGAAAAATCTAAATAATGCTTTCTTGAAATCTAGGCTTTAAAGCACAAAATTGAGCTTTATCAATTGCTACTAGACTCCCTATATTTAGTTAGCCAAAACAGCTCCATATTTTTTTTGAGCGCCCACCGGACAACTTTAAGGAAATTATATACAATCGAGTACTCCTCCCTAAAAGACCCTCTAAAAGCCTCACAATATGCTCTATATTTTTGGGATTGCTACTAGACTCCCGATATTTAGGGAGTCAAAACTGTTCAATATTTTTTTTGAACCCCCACCCGTCAACTTTAAGTAAATTATATACAATCTAGCATTCCTCCCAAAAACACATTATATGAGCCTTGCCATTGCCTCCTTATTTTTAGGATCGCTACTAGACTCCCAATATTTTGGAAGCCAAAATCGCTCTTAATTTCTCAAAACTCTCACCCGATAATCTTAACTGAATTATGTACAATTGAGAACTCCTCCCTAAAACACTTTATAAGAGCCTCACAATATGCTCTCTATTTTTGGGATTGCTAATAGACTTCCTATATTTAGAGAGCTAAAAGTGCTCTATAATTTTTTTGAACCCCCACCTGACAATCTTTAGTAGATTATATATAATTGAGCATTCCTCCCAAAATCAACATCTAAGAGGCTCACCATTGCATCCCAAAAACACCCTAAAATTATAAGTAAGTTATATATAAATCAAGCACTCCTCCTTAAAATACCCACTAAGTGCCTCGCAATATGTCTCTCTATTTTAGGAATTGCAACAAGACTCTCTCTATTTTTTGAACCCCCACCTGACAATTTTTTTGCACCCCTACCCTACAACCTTAAGTAAATTATATACAATCGAGCACTCCACCTTAAAATACTCTCTAAGAGCCTTGCAATATGCTATATATTTTTTGGGATAGTTACTAGACTCCCTATATTTAGGGAGCCAAAACCACTCTCTATTTTATTTGAATCCCCACCCGATAACCTTAAGTAAATTATACACAATCGAGCATTCCTCCCAAAAACACCCTCTAAGAGCCTCGCCACTGCCTCCCAAAAACACCCTCTAAGAGCCTCACTATTGTCTCCCAAAAATACCCTAAAATCATAAGTAAAATATATAAAAATCAAGCACTCCTCCCTAAAACACCCTCTAAGAGCCTCGCAATATGCCTTTCTATTTTTGGGATTGCTACTAGACTCGCTATATTTAGGTTGCCAAAACCACTTCATATTTTTTTTGAACGCCCACCTGAAAACCTTAAGTAAATTATATACAATCAAGCACTCATCCCTAAAGCACCGTTTTAGAGCATCGCAATATGCTCTCTATTTTTGAGATTGCTACTAGACTGCCTATATTTAGGGAGCCAAAACCGCTCAAATTTTTTTTTTAATTCCCACCTATCAACCTTAAGTAAATTATATACAATCAAGCATTCCTCCCAAAAACACCTTATAAGAGCCTCGCCATTGCCTCCTTATTTTTGGGATCGCTACTAGCCTGCTTATATTTGGGGAGCCAAAATCGCTCCTAATTTCTCAAGGCACCCACCCGATAATCATAACTAAATTATATACATTCGAGCACTCTTTCCTAAAACACTTTCTAAGTGCCTCGCAATATGCTCTCTATTTTTGGGGCTGCTACTAGACTCCATATATTTAGGGAACCAAAACCGTTCTAAATTTTTTTTGAACCCCCACTGGATAACCTTTAGTAAATTATATATAATTGAGCATTCCTCCCAAAAACACCCTCTAAGAGCCTCATCATTGCCTCCCTAAAACACCCTAAAATTATAAGTAAACTATATATAAATCATATATAAAAATACCCTCTAAGAGACTTGCAATATGCCTCTCTATTTTTGGAATTGCTACTTGACTCCCTATATTTAAGGAGCCAAAATCGCACCATATTTTTTTTAAACCCCCACCCGAGAACTTTAAATAAATTATATACAATCATGCACTCCTTTCCAAAACACTCTCTAAGAGCCTCGCAATATGCTCTCTATTTTTTGGGATTGCTACTTAACTCCCAATATTTAGGGAGTCAAAACTGCTTCATATTTTATTTGAACCCCCACCCGACTACCTTAAGTAAATTATACACAATCGAACATTCCTCCCAAAAACACCCTCTAAGAGCCTTGCCATTGCCTACCAAAAACACTCTAAAATCATAAGTATATTATATATAAATCAAGCACTCCTTTCTAAAACACCATTTAAGAGCCTCACAATATGCCTCTCTATTTTTGGGATTGCTACTATATTCCCTATATTTAGGGAGCCAAAATAGCTCCTTATTTTTTTGAACCCCCACTCGATAACCTTAAGTAAATTATTTATAATCGGGCACTCCTCCCTAAAACACCCTCTAAGAGCCTAATATACTCTCTATTTTTGGGATTGCTACTAGACTCACTATAGTTAGGGAGCCATAATTGCTTTATTTTTTTTTTTGGACCCCCACCCGACAACCTTAAATAAATTATATACAATCGAGCATTTCTCCAAAAAAACACCCTCTAATAGCCTCGTAATATGCACTCTATTTTTGGGATTGCTACTAGACTCCTTATATTTAGGGAGCCAAAATCGCTCTATATTTTTTTTGAACCCCCACCTGACAACATTAATTAAATTATACACAATCAAGCACACCTCCATCAAACACCCTCTAACACCCTCACAATCTGCTCTCTACTTTTGGGATTGCTACTAGACTCCCAATATTTAGGGAGCCAAAACCACCCCATATTTTTTTTGAACCCCACCCGATATCCTTAAGTTAATTATAAATAATTGAGCACTCCTCCCTAAAATACTCTCTAAGAGACTCGCAATATGCTCTCTATTTTTGGGAATGCTACGAGACTCCCTAAATTTAGGGAGCCAAAACTGCTCCATATTTTTTTTTAACCCCCACCCGACAATCTTAAAAACACTCTAAAATCATAAGTAAATTATATATAAATCAAGCACACCTTCCCAAAACACTCTCAAAGAGCCAGGTAATATGCTCTCTATTTTTGGGATTGCAACTAGACTCCCTATATTTAGGGAACCAAAACCGCTCCATATTTTTTTGAAACCCCACCCGACAACCTTAATCAAATTATATATAATCGAGCATTCATCCCAAAAACACCCTCTAAGAGCTTTGCTATTGCCTTTCAAAAATATTATAAAATCTTAAGTAAATTATATATAAATCAAGCACTCCTCCCTAAAACACCCTATAAGAGCCTTGCAATATGCTTTTCTATTTTTGGGATTGCAACTAGACTCCCTATATTTAGGTAGCTAAAATAGCTCCATATTTTGTTTGAATGCCCACCCGACAATCTTAAGTAAATTATATACAATGGAACACTCCTCCCTAAAACACCCTCTAAAATCCTAGCAATACGCTCTCTATTTTTGGGATTGCTACTAGGCTCCCTATATTTAGGGAGCCAAAATTGCTCCATATTTTTTGCAAACCCCCACCCGTCAACCTTAAGTAAAATATATACAATTGAGCATTCCTCCTAAAAATACCAAAAAACCTTAAGTAAATTATATATAAATCAAGCACTCCTCCCTAAAACACCATATAAGAGTCCCGCAATATGCCTCTCTATTTTTAGGATTGCAACTAGGCTCTCTATATTTAAGGAGCCAAAACCGCTCCATATTTTTTTTGAACCCCCACCCGACAACCTTATATAAATTATATACAATTGAGCACTCCTCCCTAAAACACCCTCTAAGAGCCTCACAATATGTTCTCTATTTTTTGGGATGACTACTAAACTCCCTGTATTTGGGAAGCCAAAACTGCTCCATATTTTGTTTGAATCCCCACTCAAAAACCTTAAGTAAATTATACACAATCGAGCATTCCTCTCAGAAACAAACTCTAAGTACCTCGCCATTGCCTCCTAAAAATACCATATAATCATATGTAAATTATATATAAATCAAGAACTCATCCCTAAAACACCCACTAAGAGCCTCGCAACATGCCACTCTATTTTTGGGATTGCTACTAGTCTCCTTATATTTAGGAAGCCAAAATCGTTCTATATTTTTTTTGAACCCCCTCCCCCGACAACCAAATTAAATTATATACAATCGAGCACTCCTCCTTAAAATACCCTCTAAGAGCCTCGCAATATACTCTCTATTTTTGGGATTACTACTAAACTCCCTATATTTAGGGTGCCAAAACCGCTCCATATTTTTTTGAACCCCCACCTGACAACCTTAAGTAAATTATATACAATCAAGCAATACTCCAAAAAACACCATCTAATTGCCTCGTAATATGCTCTTAATTTTTGGGATTGCTACTAGACTCCCAATATTTAGGGAGGCAAAACCGCTCTGTATTTTTTTTGAATGCCCACCCGACAATCTTAAGTAAATTATATACAATCGAGCTCTACTTAGCCTTTAAGAACCTCGCAATATGCTCTCTATTTTTGGGATTGCTACTTGACTCCTTATATTTAGGGAGCCAAAACCGCTCTATATTTATTTTGAACCCCCACCGGACAACCTTAAGTAAATTATATATAATCGAGCACTCCTCCTTAAAACACCCTCTAAGAGCCTCATAATATGCTCTCTATTTTTGGGATTGCTGCTAGACTCTCTATATTTATGGAGCCAAAACCGCTCCATATTTTTTTTGAACCACCACCCGACAACCTTAAGTAAATTATATACAATCGAACAATCCTCCCAAAAACACCCTCTAAGAGCCTCACCATTTCTTCCCAAAAACACCATAAAATGATAAGTAAATTATATATAAATCAAGTACACCTCCAAAAAACACCCTCTAAGAGTCTCTCTATTACTATTTGACTCCTTATATTTAGAAAACCAAAACTGCTCTATATTTTTTTTAAACGCCCACCCGATACCTTTAAATAAATTATATACAATCGAACACTCCTTCCTAAAACACCCACTAAGAGCTTCGTAATATGCTCTCTATTTTTGGGATTACTACTATATTCCTAATATTTAGGGAGCCAAAATCGCTCTATATTTTTTTTGAACCCCCACCCGTCAACTTTAAGTAAATTATATACAATCACGAATTCCTCCTAAAAACACCTTATATAGCCCTCGCCATTGCCTCCTTATTTTTGGGATTGCTACTAGACTCCCTATATTTAGGGAGCCAAAATCGCTCCCAATTTCTCAAGGCTCCTACCCGCTAATCATAACTAAATTTTATACAATCAAGCACTCCTTCCTAAAATACTTTCTAAGAGCCTCGCAATGTGCTCTCTATTTTTGGTATTGCTACTAGTCTCCCTATATTTTGGGAGCCAAAACCGCTCTATATTTTTTTTTGAACCCCCACCCAACAACCTTTAGTAAATTATATATAATTAAGCATTCCTCCAAAAAATACCCTCTAAGAGCCTCGCTATTGCCTCCTAAAAATACCCTAAACTCATAAGTAAATTATATATAAATCAAGCACTCCTTCCTAAAATACCCTCTAAGAGCCTCGCAATATGCCTCTCTATTTTTGGAATTGCTACTAGACTCTCTATATTTAAGGAGCCAAAATTGCTCCATATTTTTTTTGAACCCCCACCCAATAACCAAAAGTAAATTATATACAATTAAGCACTCCTCCCAAAAACACCATCTAATAGCCTCGCAACATGCTCTCTATTTTTGGGATTGCTACTAGACTACCTATATTTAGGGAGGTAAAACTGCTTCAAATTTTTTTTGACCCCCCACCCGATAACCTTAAGTAAATTATATATAATTGAGCATTCTTTTCAAAAACACCATCTAAGAGCCTCGCCATTGCCTCCTAAAAACACCATAAACTCATAAGTAAATTATATAAAAATCAATCACTCCTTTCTAAAATACCCCCTAAGAGCCTCAGAATATGCCTCTCTATATTTGGGATTGCTACAAGACTCCCTATATTTAAGGTGCCAAAATCGCTCTATATTTTTTTTGAACCCCCACCCGACAACCTTAAGAAAATTATAAATAATCGAGCACTCCTCCCAAAAACACCATCTAATAGCCTCGTAATATGCTCTCTATTTTATGGATTGTTACTAGACTCCCTATATTTAGATAGGCAAAATCGCTTCATATTGTTTTTGAACCCCCACCCGACAACCTTAAGTAAATTATATACAATCGTGCTCTCCTCCCTAAAATACTCTCTAAGAACCTTGCAATATGCTCTCTATTTTTGGGATTGCTACTTGACTCTTTATATTTAGGGAGCCAAAACTACTCTATATTTTTTTTGAACCCCCACCGAACAACCTTAAGTAAATTATATACAATCGATCACTTCTCCCGAAAACCCCCTGCCTCACAATATGCTCTTAATTTTTGGGAATGCAACTAGACTCCCTATATTTATGGAGCCAAAACCGCTCCATATTTTTTTTGAACCCCCACCTGACAACTTTAAGTAAATTATATACAATTGAGCATTCCTCCCAAAAACACCCTCTAAGAGCCTCATCATTGTCTCCAAAAAATACCCTAAAATTATAAGTAAATTATATATAAATCAAGCACACCTCCACAAAACACCCTCTTAGTGCCTCGCAATATGTCTTTCTATTTTTAGGATTCCAACTAGACTCCCTATATTTAGGTAGCCAAAATCGCTCTATATTTTTTTTGAACACCCACCCGACAACCTTAAGTAAATTATATACAATTAAGCACTCCACCCTAAAATACCCTCTAAGAGCTTCACAATATGCTCTCTATTATTGAGATTGCTACTAGATTCCCTATATTTAAGGAGCTAAAACCGCTTCATACTTTTTTTGAACCCCCACCTGTCAACCTTAAGTAAATTATATACAATAGAGTATTCCTTCCAAAAATACCTTATATGAGCCTCGCCATTGCCTCCTTATTTTTGGGATCGCTACTAGACTCCCTATATTTGGGATGCCAAAATCGCTCCTAATTTCTCAAGGCTCCTACCCGATAATCATAACTAAATTATATACAATCGAGCACTTCTTTCTAAAACACTTTCTTAGAGCCTCGCAATATGCTTTCTATTTTTTAGATTGCTACTAGTTTCCCTATACTTAGGGAGCCAAAACCGCTCGATATGTTTTTTGAACCCCCACCCTACAGCCTTTAGTAAATTATATATAATCAAGCATTCTTTCCAAAAACACCCTCTAAGAGCCTCGCCATTCCCTCCCAAAAATACATTTAAACCATAAGTAAATTATATGTAAATCAAGTACTCCTCCCTAAAATACCCACTACGAGCCTGGCAATATGTCTCTATTTCTTGGGATTGCTACTAGACTCCCTATATTTAAGGAGCCAAAACTGCTCCATATTTTTTTTGAACCCCTACTCGACAATCTTAAGTAAATTATATATAATCGAGCACTCTTCCCTAAAACACACTCTAAGAGCCTCGCAATATGCTCTCTATTTTTTGGGATTGCTACTAGACTCCCTATATTTAGGGAGCAAAAACAGCTCCTTGTTTTGTTAGAGCCCCCACCCTGATAACCTTAAGTAAATTATACACAATCGAGCATTCCTCCCAAAAACACCCTCTAAGAGCCTCGCCATTGTCTTCCAAAATACCCTAAAATCATACGTAAATTATATATAAATCAAGCACTCCTTCCTAAAATACCCTCTAAGAGCCTCAAAATATGCCTCACTATTTTTGGGATTGCTACTAGACTCCCTATATATAGGGAGCCAAAATCGCTCCTAATTTCTCAAGGCTCCCACCTAATAAGCATAATAAAATGATATACAATTGAGCATTCCTCCCTAAAACACTTTCTAAGAGCCTCACAATATGTCCTCTATTTTTGGCATTGTTACTAGACTCCCTATAGTTAGGGAGCCAAAACTGTATTATATTTTTTTTGAACCCCCACCCAACAATCTTCAGTAAATTATATATAATCGAGTATTCCTCTCAAAAACACCCTTTAAGAGCCTCTCCATTGCCTCCCAAAAACACCCTAAAATCATAAGTAAATTATATATAAATCAAGCACTCCTCCCTAAAATACCCTCTAAGAGTCTTGCAATATGGCCCTCTATTTTTGGGATTGCTACTATACTCCATATTTTTAAGGAGCCAAAATCACACCATATTTTTGTTGAACCCCCACCCGACAACCTTATATAAATAATATATAATCAAGCACTCCTCCATAAACACTCTCTAAGAGCTTCGCAATATGCTTTCTATTTTTTGGGTTTGCTACCAGACTCTCTATATTTAGAGTGCCGAAACCGCTCTATATTTTATTTGAACCACCACCCGACAACCATAAATAAATTATACATAATCAAGCATTCTCCCAAAAACACCCTCTAAGAGCCTCGCCATTGCCTTCCAAAAACACCATAAAATCAAAAGTTAATTATATTTAAATCAAGCACTCCTCTCTAAAACACCCTCTAAGAGCCTCGCAATATGCCTCTCTATTTTAAGATTACCACAAGACTATCTATATTTAGGGAGCCAAAATCACACCATATTTTTTTTGAACCTCCACTCGACAACCTTAAATAAAATATATACAATCGAGCACACCTTCCTAAAACACACTCTAGAAGCCTAATATACTCTCTAATTTTGGAATTGCTACTAGACTCCCTATATTTAGGGAGCCAAAACTGCTCCATATTTTTTTAAATCCCCACACGACAACCTTAAGTAAATTATATATAATCAGGCATTCCTCCCAAAAACACCCTCTAATAGCCTCACAATATGCTACCTATTTTGGGGATTGCTATTGAACTCCCTATATTTAGGAAGCCAAAACTGCTTCATATTTTTTTGAACCTCCAACCGACAACCTTAAGTAAATTATATAAAATCAAGCACTCCTCCCTAAAACACCATCTAAGAGCCTCACAATATGCTCTCTATTTTTGGGATTGTTACTAGACTCCCTATATGTACGGAGCCAAAATTGCCCCTTATTTTTTTTAAACCCCCACCCGACAACCTTAAGTAAATTATATACAATCGAGTACTCTTTTCTAAAACACCCTCTAAGAGCCTCGCAATATACTCTCTATTTTTGGGATTGCTAATAGATTCCCTATATTTAGGGAGCCAAAACCACTCTATATTATTTTGATCCCCCATACGACAACCTTAAGTAAATTATATACAATCGAATATTCCCCTCAAAAACACCCTCTAGAAGCCTCTCCATTGCCTCTCAAAAAATACCCTAAATTATTAAGTAAATTATATATAAATCAAGCACTCCTCTCTAAAACACCCTCTAAGAGCGTTGCAATATGCCTTCCTATTTTTGAAATTGCTATTAGACTCCCTATATTTAGGGAGCCAAAACTATTCCATATTTTTTTTGAACCCTCACACGACAATAGTAAGTAAATTATATACAACTGAGCATTCCTCCTAAAAACACTCTTTAATAGCCTCGTAATATGCTCTCTATTTTTGGGATTGCTACTAGACTCCCTATATTTAGGGAGCCAAAATTGCTTCATATTTTTTTTGAGCCCCCACCCGATGACCTTAAGGAAATTATATATAATTGAACACTCCTCCCAAAAATACCCTCTAAGTGCCTTATAATATGCTCTCTATTTTTGGGTTTGCTACTAGACTCCCTATATTTAGGGAGCTAAAACCGCTCCATATTTTTTTTGAACCCCCACTAGACAACCTTAAGTAAATTATATACAATCGAGCACTCCTCTCTAAAACACCCTATAAGTTCCTTTCAATATGCTCTCTAATTTTGGGATTGCTACTGGACTTCCTATATTTAGGGAGCCAAAACCACTCCATATTTTTTTTGAACCCCCACCCGACAACCTTAAGTAAAGTATATATAATCGAGCTTTTCTCCCAAAAATACCCTCTAAGAGCTCACCATAGCCTCCTAAAAATACCCTAAAATCATAAGTAA
Organism: Chamaelirium japonicum; assembly: GCA_947650365.1. Lineage (NCBI taxonomy): Eukaryota > Viridiplantae > Streptophyta > Magnoliopsida > Liliales > Melanthiaceae > Chamaelirium > Chamaelirium japonicum. Next base: position 51,503,342 of record OX393558.1, on the reverse strand, counting down.
ATTAAAAATAAATCAAGCCCTCATCCTAAAAACACACTCTAAAATACCCTCTAAGAACCTCGCAATATGCTCTCTATTTTTGGGTTTGCTACTAGACTCTCTATATTAAGGGAGCCAAAACCGCTCCATATTTCTTTTGATGCCCCACCAAATAACCTTAAGTGAATTATATACAATCGAGCACTCTTCCCTAAAACACCCTATAAGAGCCTTATAATATGCTCTCTATTTTTGGGATTGCTATTAGATTCCCTATATTTAGGGAGCCAAAACCACTCCATATTTTTTTTGAACACCAACACGATAACCTTAAGTAAATTATATACAATCGAGCATTTCTTCCAAAAACACCCTCTACAAGCCTAGCCATTATCTCCAAAAAAAGCCCTAAAATCATAAATAAATTATATATAAATCAAGCACTACACCCTAAAACACCTTCTAAGAGCCTCGCAATATGCCTTTCTATTTTTGGGATTGCTACTAGACTCCCTATATTTAGGTAGCCAAAACTGCTTTATATTTTTTTTGAACTTTCAACCGACAACCTTAAGTAAATTATATACAACCGAGCACTCCTCCCTAAAACACCCTCTAAGAGTCTCGCAATATTTTCTCTATTTTTGGGATTGCTACTAGACTCCCTATATTTAAGAAGCCAAAATTGCTCCATATTTTTTTTGAATCCCGACCCGTTAACCTTAAGTAAATTATATACAATCGAGCATTCCTCCCAAAAATATCATACAAGAGCCTCGCCATTGCCTCTTTATTTTTGGGATTGCTAGTAGACTCCCTATATTTGGGGAGCCAAAATCGCTACCAATTTCTCAAGGCTCTTACCTGATAATCATAACTAAATTATATATAATCGAGCACTCCTCCCTAAAACACACTCTAAGAGCCTAGCAATATGCACTCTATTTTTGGGATTGCTACTAGACTCCCTATATTTAGGAAGCCAAGACTGCTCCATTTCTTTTTTAAACCCCCACCCGACAACCTTAATTATATTATATACAATCAAGCATTCCTCCCAAAAACACCCTCTAAAAGCCACGCCATTGCCTCCCAAAAACACCCAAAAATCATAAGTAAATTATATATAAAACAAGCACTCCTCCCTAAAACACCCTCTAAGAGCCTTGCAATATACCTCTCTATTTTTGGGATTGCTACTAGACTACTTATATTTAGGGATCCAAAACCGCTCTATATTTTTTTTAAAACCCCACCCAACAACCTTAAGTAAATTATATACAATCGAGCACTGCTCCCTAAAATACCCTCTAAGAGCCTCGCAATATTCTCTCTATTTTTGGAATTGCTATTAGACACCCTATATTGAGGGAGCCAAATCCGCTCCATATTTTTTTGAACTCCCCCCCGACAACCTTAAGTAAATTATATATAATCGAGCATTCCTTCAAAAAACACCCTCTAAGAGTCTCACCATTACCTCCCAAAAATACCCTAAAATCATAAGTAAATTATATATAAATCAAGCACACCTCCCTAAAATACCCTCTAAGAGCCTCGCAATATGCCTTTCTATTTTTGCGATTGCTACTAGATTTCCTATATTTAGGTGGCCAAAACCGATTGATTTTTTTTTTTAATGCCCACCTGACAACCTTAAGTAAATTATATACAATCGAGCAGTCCTCCCTAAAACACCCTCTAAGAGCCTCACAATATGCCCTCTATTTTTCGGATTGCTACTAGACATTCTATATTTAGGGAGCCAAAACCACTCCATTTTTTTTTAAACCCCCACCCGTTAACTTTAAGTAAATTATATATAATTGAGCATTCCTCCCAAAAATACACTTTAATAGACTCACAATATGCTCTCTATTTTTGGGATTGCTACTAGAATTCCAATATTTAGGGAGACAAAACCGCTCTATATTTTTTTTGAACCCCAACCCGACAACCTTAAGTAAATTATATATAATCGAGCACTCCTCCCTAAAACACCCTCTAAGAGCCTCACAATATGCTCTATATTTTTTGGATTGCTACTAGACTTCCTATATTTAGGGAACCAAAACCACCCTATATTTTATTTGAACCCCCACAAGACAACCTTAACTGAATTGTATACAATCGAGCACTCCTCCCTAAAACACCCTCTAAGAACCTCACAATATACTCCATATTTTCTTTGAACCCCAACCTGATAACCTTAAGTAAATTATATACAATCGACCATTCCTCCCAGAAACACCCTCTAAAAGCCTAGCCATTACCTCCTAAAAACACCCTAAAAATACACTAAAATCAAAACTAAATTATATATAAATCAAGTGCTCCTCCCTAAAGCACCCTCTAAGAGACTCGCAATATGCCTTTCTATTTTTGGGATTGCTACCAGACTCCCTATATTTAGGGAGCCAAAACCTCTCTATATTTTTTTAAACACTCACCAAACCACCTTAAGTAAATTATATACAATTGAGCACTTCTTCTTAAAACACCCTCTAAAAGCCTTGTAATATGTTCTCTATTTTTGAGATTACTACTAGACTCCCTATATTTGGAGAGCCAAAACCACACTATATTTTTTTTGAACCCTGACCCGTCAACCTTAAGTAAATTATATATAATCTAGCATTCCACCCAAAAACACCCTCTAAGAGCCTTGCCTTTGCCTCCTAAAAATCATAAGTAAATTATATATAAATTAAGAACTCCTTCTTAAAACACCCACTAAGAGCCTTGCAATATGCCTTTTTATTTTTAGGATTGCTACTAGACTCCCTATATTTACGGAGCTAAAACCGTTCCATATTTTTTTTGAACCCGCACCTGACAACTTTAATTAAATTATATATAATTGAGCACTTTTCCCTAAAACACCCTCTGAGAGTCTCGCAATACGCTCTCTATTTTTGGGGATTGCTTCTAGACTCCATATATTTAGGTAGCAAAACCCGCTCTATATTTTGATTAAACCCCCACTCGATGACCTTATGTAAATTATACATAATCGAGCATTCCTCCCAAAAACACCCTCTTAGAGCCTCGCCATTGCCTCCCAAAAATACCCTTAAATTATACCTAAATTATATATAAATCAAGCATCCCTCTCTAAAACACCCTTTAAGAGTCTCGCAATATGCCTCTATATTTTTGGGATTGCTACTAGACTCCCTATATTTAGGGAACCAAAATCGCTTCATATTTTTTTTGAACCCCAACCCGATAACCTTAAGTAAATTATATACAGTTGAGCACTCCTCCTTAAAACACCCTCTAAGAGCCTCGTAATATGCTCTCTATGTTTGGGATTGCTACTAGACTGCCTATATTTAGGGAACCAATATGGCTCCATATTTGTTTTTAACCCCCACCCAACAACCTTAAGTAAATTATATATAATCGAGTATTGCTCCCAAAAATACCATATAATAGCCTCGTAATATGCTCTCTATTTTTGGGATACTACTAGACTCCATATTTTAGGGAGCCAAAATAGCCCCATATTTTTTTTGAATCCCTACCAGACAACCTTAAGTGAATTATATACAATCGAGCACTCCTCCCTAAAACACCCTCTAAAAGCCTTGTAATATGCTCTCTATTTTTGGAATTGCTACTAGTCTCCCTATATTTAGGGAGCCAAAACAACTCCATATTTTTTTTGAACCACCACCCGACGACCTTAAGTAAATTATATATAATCAAGCATTCCTTCCAAAAATACCCTCTAAGAGCCACGCCATTGCCTCCCAAAAATACCCTAAAATCCTATGTATATTATATGTAAATCAAGAATTCCTCCCTAAAACACCCTCTAAGAGCCTCGCAACATGTCTCTCTATTTTTGGAATTGCTACTAGACTCACTATATCTAGGGAGCCAAAACTGCTCCATATTTTTTTTGAATCCCCACCCAATAACCTTAAGTAAATTATATACAATTGGGCACTCCTTAAAACACCCTCTAAGAGCCTCGCAAAATGCTCTCTATCTTCGGGATTGCTATTAGACTCTCTATATTTAGGGAGCCAAAATCACACCATAATTTTTTTGAACCCCTACCCAACAACCTTAAGTAAATTATAAAAAATCGAGCATTCCTCCAAAAAACACCATCTAATAGCCTCGTAATATGCCCTCTATTTTTGGGATTGCTACTAGCCTCCCTATATTTAGGGAACCAAAATAGCTCCATATTTTTTTTAACCCCCACCCGACAATCTTAAGTAAATTATATACAATCTAGCACTCCTCCCGAAAATACCCCTAAGAGCCTTGCAGTATGCTCTCTATGTTTAGGATTGCTACTAGACTTCCTATATTTAGGGAGCCAAAACCGCTCCATATTTCTTTAGAACCCCCACCCGACAATCTTAAGTGAATTATTTACAATCAAGCACTCCTCCCTATAACACCCTCTAAGAGCCTCGCAATATGCTCTCTATTTTTGGGATTGTTACTAGACTCCCTATATTAAGGGAGCCTAAACCGCTCCATATTTTTTTTGAACCCCCACCCGATAACCTTAAGTAAATTATATACAATCGAGCATTCCTCCTAAAAACACCCTCTATGAGCTCCACTATTGCCTCCAAAAAACACCCTAAAATCAAAAATAAATTAAATATAAATCAAGCACTCCTCTCTAAAACACCCTCTAAGAGCCTCGTAATATGCCTTTCTATTTTTGGGATTACTACTAGACTCCCTATATTAAGGAAGCTAAAACCACTGCTTTTTTTTTTTGAACGCCCACCCGATAACTTTATGTAAATTATATACAATCGAGCACTCTTCTCTAAAACACCCGCTAAGAGACTCGCAATATGCTCTCTATTTTTGAGATTGCTACTAGACTCCCTATATTTAGGGAGCCAAAATTGCTCCCTATTTTTTTTAAACTCCCACCCAATAACCTTAAGTAAATTATATATAATCAAGAATTCCTTCTAAAAACACCCTCTACGAGCCTCGCCATTGCCTCCCAAAAATACCCTAAAATCATAAATAAATTATATATAAATCACGCACTATTCCTTAAAATACCTTGTAAGAGTCTCGTAATATATCTTTCTATTTTTTGGGATTGCTACTAGACTCCCTATATTTAGGTAGCCAAAAGCGCACCATATTTTTTTTGAACTTCCACCCGACAACTTTAAGTAAATTATATGCAATCAAGCACTCCTCACTAAAATACCCTCTAAGAGCGTTGCAATATTCACTCTTTTTTTAGAAATGCTACTAGCCTCCCAATATTTAAGGAGCCAAAGCCGCTCCATATTATTTTTAAACCCTGACCCATTAATATTAAGCAAATTACATACAATCGAGCATTCCTCGTAAAAATACCCTATAAGAGTCTCACCATTGCCTCCTTATTTTTTGGATCACTACTAGACTCCATATATTTAGGGAGCCAAAATCGCTCCTAATTTCTCAAGGCTCCCACCCGATAATCATAACTAAATTATATACAATCGAGCACTTCTCCCAAAAACACACTCTAAAAGCCTTGCAATATGCTCTCTATTTCTTGGATTGCTACTAGACTCCCTATATTTAGGGTACCAAACCTGCTCCATATTTTTTTTGAACCCCCACTCGACAAACTTAAGTAAATTTTACACAATCAAGCATTTCTCCCAAAAATAACCTCTAATAGCCCCGTAATATGCTCTCAATTTTTGGGATTGCTACTAGACTCCTTACATTTAGTGATCCAAAACTGCTCTATATTTTTTTTGAACTCCCACCCGACAACCTTAATTAATTATCTATAATTAAGCACTCCTCCCTAAAATACCCTTTAAGAGCCTCAAAATATGCTCTCTATTTTTGGGATTTCTACTAGACTTCCTATATTTAGGGAGCCAAAACAGCTCCATATTTGTTTTGAACACCAATCCAACAACCTTAACTAAATTATATATAATTGAGCATTCCTTGAAAAAACACCCGTTAAGTGTCACACCATTGCCTCCCAAAAATACCCTAAAATCATAAGTAAATTATATATAAATCAAGCAATCCTCCCTAAAACACCCTCTAAGAGCCTCGCAATATGCCTTTCTATTTTTGGGATTGCTACCAGACTCCATGTACTTAGGTGGCCAAAATCGTTCCATATTTTTTTTGAACGCCCACCCGACAACCTTAAGTAAATTATATACAATCGAGCAGTCCTCCCTAAAACACCCTCTAAGAGCCTCATAATATGCTCTCTATTTTTGGGATTGCTACTAAACTCTCAATATTTAAGGAGCCAAAATGGCTCCATATTTTTTTTGAACCCCCACCCGTCAACTTTAAGTAAATTATACCTTCCAAAGACACCCTCTAATAGCCCTGCAATATGCTCTCTATTTTTGGGATTGCTACTAGACTCCCTATATTTAGGGAGCCAAAATTGCTTTATATTTTTTTCGAACCCCACCCGACAACATTAAGTAAATTATATACAATCGAGCACTCCTCCCTAAAACACCCTCTAAGAGCCTCACAACATGCTCTGTATTTTATGGATTGCTACTAGACTCCCTATATTTAGGGTACCAAAACCATCCCATATTTTTTTGAACCCCCACATGACAACCTTAAGTGAATTATACACAATCGAGCACTCCTCCTAAAAACACCCTCTAAGAGTCTCATAATATGTTCTCTATTTTTGGGATTACTACTAGACTTTCTATATTTAGGGATCCAAAACCGCTCTATATTTTTTTTTAACCCGCACCAGACAAACTTAAGTAAATTATATGCAATCGAGCATTTCTCCCTAAAACACCCTCTAAGAGCCTCACCATTGCCTCCCAAAAATACCCTAAAATCAAAACTAAATTATATATTAATCAAGCACTCCTCTCTAAAACACCCTCTAAGAGACTCGCAAAATGTCTTTCTATTTCTGGGATTGCAACTAGGCTCCTTATATTTAAGGAGCCAAAACTGCTCTATATTTTTTTGAATGCCCACCCGACCACCTTAAGTAAATTATATACAATCGAGCACTCCTTTCTAAAACACCCTCATAGAGCCTAGTAATATGGTCACTATTTTTGGGATTGCTACTAGACTCCATATATCTAGGAAGCCAAAATCGCTCTATATTTTTTTTGAACCCACACCCGTCAACCTTAAGTAAATTATTTATAATCTAGAATTCCTCATAAAAACACCCTCTAAGAGCCTCACAATTGCCTCCTAAAAACACCTAAAACTCATAAGTAAATTATATATAAATCAAGCACTCCTCCCTCAAACACCCTCTAAGAGTCTCGCAATATGCCTCTCTATTTTTAGGATTACTATTAGACTTTATATATTTAAGAAGCCAAAACTGCTCATTATTTTTTTTGAACCCGTACCCGATAACCTTAATAAAATTATATATAATTAAGCACTACTTCCTAAAACACCCTCTAAGAGCCTCGCAATACGCTCTCTATTTTTTGGGATTGCTACTAGACATCCTATGTTTAGGTAGCCAAAATTGCTCCATATTTTGTTTGAACCCCTACCTTACAACCATAAGTAAATTATACACAATCGAGCATTCCTTCCAAAAACACCCTCTAAGAGCCTCGCCATTGCCTCCCAAAAATACCCTTAAATCATAAGTAAATTATATATAAATGAAGCATCCCTCCCTAAAACACCCTCTAATAGCCTCGCAATAAGCATATATATTTTAGGTATTGCTACTAGACTCCCTATATTTAGGAAACCAAAATCGCTCCATATTTTTTTTGAACCCCCACCCTACAACCTTATATAAATTATATACAATCGAGCACTCCTCCTTAAAACACCCTCTAAGAGTCTCGTAATATGCTCTCTATGTTTAGGATTACTACTAGACTCCCTATATTTAGGGAGCCAATACCTCTCCATATTTTTTTTAAACCCCCACCCAACAACCATAAGTAAATTATATACAATCGAACATTCCTCCCAAAAATACCATCTAATAGCCTCGCAATATGCTCTCTTTTTTTGGGATTGCTACTAGACACCATATACATATGGAGCCAAAATCGCCCCATATTTTTTTTGAATCCCCACCTGACAACCTTAAGTAAATTATATACAATCATGCACTGTTCCGTAAAACACCATCTAAGTGCCTCGCAATATGCTCTCTATTATTGGGATTGCTACTAGACTCCCTATATTTAGGGAGCCAAAACTGCTCCATATTTTGTTTGAACCCCTACCCGATGACTTTAAGTAAATTATATATAAACGACCATTCCTTCCAAAAACACCCTCTAAGAGCCTCACTATTGCCTCTTAAAAACACCATAAAATCATATGTAAATTATATATAAATCAAGCACTCCTTCCTAAAATACCCTTTAAGAGCCTCGCAACATGCCTTTCTATTTTTGGGATAGCTACTAAACTTCCTATATTTAGCGAGCAAAAATCGCTCTACATTTTTTTTGAATCTCCACCCGGCAACCTTACGTAAATTATATACAATCTAGCACTCCTCAAAATACCCTCTAAGAGTCTCACAATATGCTCTCTATTTTTGGGATTGCTACTAGACTCTCTATATTTAGAGAGCCAAAACCACTCCATATTTTTTCTGAACCCCACCCGATAACCTTATGTAAATTATATACAATCGAGCATTCTTCCAAAAATAACCATCTAATAGCCTAGTAATATGCTCTATATTTTTGGGATTGCTACTAGACTCCCTATATTTAGGGAGCCAAAATCACTACATATTTTTTTTGAACCCCCACCTTACAAATATATAATCGAGCACTCCTACCTAAAATACCCTCTAAGAGCCTCGCAATATGCTCTCTATTTTTAGGATTACTAATAGACTCCCGATATTTAAGGAGCCAAAACCGCTTCAAATGTTTTGTGAACCCCCACCATGCAACCTTAAGTTAATTATATACAATCGAGCACTCCTCCCTAAAACATACTATAAGAGCCTTACAATATGCTCTCTATTTTCGGGATTGCTACTAGACTCCTTATATTTAGGGAGCCAAAACCACTCTATATTTTTTTGAACCCCCACACGACAACCTTAAGTAAATTATATACAATCGAGCACTCCTCCCAAAAACACCCTCTAAGAGTCTCACAATATGCTTTCTATTTTTGGGATTGCTACTAGACTCCCTATATTTAGGGAGCCAAAACTGCTTCATATATTTTTTGAACCCCCACCAGACAAACTTAATTAAATTATATACAATCGAGCATTTCTCCCCAAAATACCTTCTAAGAGCCTCGCCATTGTCTCCCAAAAATACACTAAAATCAAAACTAAATTATATATAAATCAAGCACTCCTCTCTAAAACACCCTCTAAGAGACTCGCAATATGCCTTTTTTTTTTGGATTGCTATTAGACTCCCTATATTTAAAGAGCCAAAACAGCTCCATATTTTTTTACGACCACCCGAGTATCTTATGTAAATTATATACAACTGACCACTCCTTCCTAAGACACCCTCTGAGAGTAATATGCTTTCTATTTTTGGACTTGCTACTAGACACCCTATATTTAGGGAGCCAAAACCGCTCTATATTTTTTTTGAACCCCCACCCGTCAACCTTAAGTAAATTATATACAATCTAGCATTCCTTCCAAAAATACCCTCTAAGAGCCTCGCCATTGTCTCCTAGAAATACCCAAAAATCATAAGTAAATTATATATAAATTAAGCACTCCTCCCTCAAACACCCTCTGAGAGCCTCGCAATATGCCTCTCTATTTTTAGGACTGCTACTAGGCTCCTTATATTTAAGAAGCCAAAATTGTTCTATATTTTTTTTAAACCCGAACCTGACAACCTTAATTAAATTATATACAATTAAGCACTCCTCCCTAAACCACCCTCTAAGAGCCTCGCAAAGCGCTCTCTATTTTTTGGGATTGCTACAAGACTCCCTATATTTAGCTAGCAAAAACCGCTCCATATATTTTGTTTGAACCCCCACCCGACACCCTTAAGTAAATTATATACAATCGAACATTCCTCCAAAAAACTCCCTCTAAGAGCCTTACCATTGCCTCCCAAAAATACCCTTAAATCATAATTAAATTATATATAAACCAAGCACTTCTCCCTAAAACACCCTCAAAGAGCCTCGCAACAGGCATAAATATTTTTTGGATTGCTACTAGACTCCCTATATTTATAGAACCAATATCGCTCTATATTTTTTTTGAACCCGCCCGACAACCTTATGTAAATTATATACAATCGAGCACTCCTCCTTATAACACCCTCTAAGAGCCTCGCAATATGCTCTCTATGCTTGGGATTGCTACTTGACTCCCTATATTTAGGGAGCCAATACCTCTCTATATTTTTTTTGAACCCCCACCCAACAATCATAAGTAAATCATATACAATCGAACATTCCTCCCAAAAATACCATCTAATAGCCTCGCAATATGCTCTCTATTTTTAGGATTGCTACTAGACACCATATATTTAGGGAGCCAAAACCGCCCCATATTTTTCCTAAATCCCCACCCGACAACCTTAAGTGAATTATATACAATCGAGCACTCCTTCTTAAAACACCATCTAAGTGCCTTGCAATATGCACTCTATTTTTTGGATTGCTACTAGACTCCCTATATTTAGGGAGCCAAAACCACTCTATATTTTTTTAAACCCCCACCTGACAACCTTAAGTAAATTATATACAATCGAGCATTCCTCTAAAAATCACCATCTAATAGCCTAATAATATGCACTTTATTTTTGGGATTACTACTAGACTCCCTATATTTAGGGAGCCAAAATCGCTATATATATATTTTTTTGAACCCCCACCGGACAACCTTAAGTAAATTATATACAATCGAGCACTCTTCCCTAAAATACCCTCTAAGAGCCTCACAATATGCTCTCTATTTTTAGGTTTGCTACTAGACTCCCTATATTTAGGAAGCCAAAACTGCTCTATATTTTTTTTAAACCCCTACCCGACAACCTTAAGTGAATTATATACAATCGAACACTCCTTCCTAAAACACCCTCTAAGAGCCTCGCAATATGTTCTCTATTTTTGGGATTGTAACTAGACTCCGTATATTTAGGGAGCCAAAACCGGTCTATATTTTTTTGAATCCCCACCCGACAATCTTAAGTAAATTATATATAATCAAGCATTCCTCCTAAAAATACCCTCTATGAGCCTTGCCATTGCCTCCCAACATACTAAAACATTATATGAATTAAATATAAATCTAGCACTCCTCCCTCAAACACCCTCTAAGAGCCTCGCAATAGGCATTTTTATTTTTGGGACTACTACTAGTCTCTCTATAATTAGTAAGCCAAAATCACTCCATATTTTTTTTGAACGCCGACCCGACAACCTTAACTAAATTACATATTTTTTTGAAGCCAAAACCACCCCATATTTTTTTTGAACCCCCACCCGAACACCTTAAGTAAATTATAAACAATCGAACATTCCTTCCAAAAACACCCTCGATGAGCCTCACCATTGCCTCCTAAAAATACCCTAAAATCATAAATAGATTATATATAAATCAAGCATTATTCCCTAAAATACCCTCTAAGAACCTTGCAATATGACATTCTATTTTTGGGATTGCTACTAGACTCCCTATATTTAGGTAGCCAAAACAGCTCCATATTTTTTTTGAAATCCCACTCGACAACCTTAAGTAAATTATATACAATCGAGCACTCCTCCCAAAAATACCCTCTAAGAGCCTCATAATATTCTCTCTATTTTTCAGATTGCTACTAGACTCCCTATATTTAAGGAGCCAAAATCGCTCTATATTATTTTTTAACCCTGACCCACCAACCTTAAGTAAATTACATACAATCAACCATTCCTCCCAAAAACACCCTATAAGAGCCACGCCATTACCTCCTTATTTTTGGGATCGCCACTAGATTCCCTATATTTGGGGTGCTAAAATCGCTCCCAATTTCTCAAGGCACCCACTCGATAATTATACTAAATTATATACAATCGAGTACTCCTCCCTAAAACACACTCTGAGAGCCTCGCAATATGCTCTCTATTTTTGGGATTGCTATTAGACTCCTAATATTTAGGTAGCCAAAATCGCTCCATATTTTGTGAACCCCCACTCGACAACCTTAAGAAAATTATATACAATCGAGCATTCCTCCCAAAAACACCCTCTAAATGCCACGCCATTGCCTCCAAAAAACACCCTAAAATCATAAGTAAATTATATATAAATCAAGTAATCTTCCCTGTAAACACCCTCTAAGAGCCTTGCAATATGCCTCTCTATTTTTGGGATTGCTACTAGACTCCTTATATTTAGGGTGCCAAAACCTCTCCATATTTTTTTTGTACCCTCACTTGACAACCTTAAGTAAATTATATACAATCGAGCATTCCTCCCAAAAACATCCTCTAATGGCCTTACAATATGCTCTTTATTTTTGGGATTGTTACTAGACTACCTATATTTAGGGATCCAAAACCGCTATATTTTTTTTTTGAACCCCCACCCGATAACTTTAAGTAAATTATATACAATCAACTACTCCTCCCAAAAATACCCTCTATGAGCCTCACAATATGCTCTCTATTTTTTGGATTGCTACTAAACTCCCTATATTTAGAGAGCTAAAACCCGATAATCTTAAGTAATTATATACAATCGAGCACTCCTCCTGAAAACACCCTCTAAGAGCCTCGCAATATGCTCTTTATTTTTTGGATTGCTAATAGACTCCTTATATTTAGGGAGCCAAAATAACCCCATATTTTTTTTTAACCCCCACCCAAAAACCTTAAGTAAATTATATAAAATCGAGCACTCCTCCCTAAAACACCCTCTAAGAGCCTCGTAATATGCTCTCTATTTTTGGGATTACTACTAGACTCCCTTTATTTAGGGAGCCAAAATCGCTCTATAATTTTTTTGAACCCCTACCCGACAACGTTAAATAAATTATATATAATCGAACATTCCTCCCAAAAATACCCTCTAAGTGTCTCGCCATTGCCTTCCAAAAACATCCTAAAATTATACTCCTCCCTAAAATACCTACTAAGAGCCTCGCAACATGCCTCTCTATTTTTGGGAATGCTACTAGACTTCCTATATTTATGGAGCCAAAACTGCTCCATATTTTTTTTTAACCCCTACCCGACAACCTTAAGTAAATTATATACAATCGAGCACTCCATAAAATACCCTGTAAGAGCCTCGTAATATTCTCCCTAGTTTTGGGATTGCTACTAGACTCCCTATATTTAGTGAGCCAAAACCACTCCATATTTTTTTTGAACCCCCACCCGACAATCTTATATAAATTATATAGAATCAAGCATTCCTTCCAAAAACACCCTCTAATTGTCTCGTAATATGCTATTTATTTTTTGGATAGCTACTAGGCTCCCTATATTTAGGGAGCCAAAATCGCTCTATATTTAATTTTTTTGAACCCCCACCCGACAACCTTAAGTAAATTATATACAATCAAACACTTCTTCCTAAAATACCCTCTAAGAGCCTTCCAATATGCTCTCTATTTTTGGGATTGCTACTAGACTCCCTATATTTAGGGAGCCAAAACCACTCTATATTTTTATTGAACCCCTACCTGACAACCTTAAGTGAATTATATACAATCGACCACTCCTCCCTAAAACACCCTTTAAGAGCCTCACAATATGCTTTTTGTTTTTGGGATTGCTACTAGACTCCCTATATTTAGGGAGCAAAAACAGCTCCATATTTTTTTTGAACCACCACCCGACAACCTTAAGCAAATTATATACAATCGAGCATTCCTCCCAAAATCACCCTCTATGAACCTCGCCATTGCCTCCCAAAAAACTCCTTAAAATCAAAAATAAATTATAAATAAATCAAGCACTCCTCCCTAAAACACCCTCTAGGAGCCTCACACTATCCCTTTCTATTTTTGGGATTGCTACTAGAATCCCTCTATTTATGTAGCCAAAACCGCACCATATTTTTTTTGAATGCCCACCCAATAACCTTATGTAAATTATATACAATCGAGTACTCCTTCCTAAAACACCCTCTAAGAACCTCGTAATATTCTCTCTATTTTTCGGATTGCTACTAGACTCCTTATACTTAAGGAGCCAAAACTACTCTATATTTTTTTTGAACACCCACCCGTCAACCTTAAGTAAATTACAAACAATCAAGCAAACCTACCAAAAACACCCTATAAGGGCTTTGCCATTATATTTTTAGGATCGCTACTAGACTCCCTATATTTGGGGAGCTAAAATCGCTACCAATTTCGCAAGGCTACCACCTGATAATCATAACTAAATTATATACAATCAAGCACTCCTCACTAAAATACACTCTAAGAGCCTTGCAATATACTCTCTATTTTTGGTATTGCTACTAGACTCCCTATATTTAGGGAGCCAAAACTGCTCCATATTTTTTTGAACCCCTACCCGACAACCTTAAGAAAATTATATACAATCGAGCATTCCTCCCAAAAACACCCTTTAAAAGCCACACCATTGCCTCCCAAAAACACCCTAAAATCATAAGTAAATTATATATAGATCAAGCACTATTCCCTAAAACACCCTCTAAGAGCCTCGCAATATGCCTCTCTATTTTGGGGATTACTATAAGACTCCCTATATTTAGGGAGCCAAAACCGCTCCATATTTTTTTTGAACCCCCACCCGACAACCTTAATAAAATTATATACAATCGAGCATTCCTCCCAAAAATAACCTCTAATAGCCTTGCAATATGATCTCTATTTTTGGAATTGCTACTAAACTCCCAATATTTAGGGATCCAAAATAGCTCTATATTTTTTTTTAACCTCCACCTAACAACCTTAAGTAAATTATATACAATCGAGCACTCCTCCCTAAAATACTCTCTTAGAGTCTCGCAATATGCTTTATATTTTTGGGATTGCTACTAGACTCCTTATTTTTAGGAAGCTAATACCGCTCCATTTTTTTTTTTACCCCCACCCGACAACCTTAAATGAATTATATACAATCGAGCACTCCTCTCTAAAACAACCTCTAAGAGCCTCGCAATATGCTCTCTATTTTTGGGATTGCTACTAGACTCCCTATATTTAGGGAGCCAAACCGCTCCATATTTTTTTTGAACCCCGACCCGACAACCTTAAGTAAATTATATATAATTGAGCATTCCTTTCAAAAACACCCTCTAAGAGCCTCGCCATTGCCTCCCAAAAATACCTAAAAATTATAAGTAAATTATATATAAATCAAGAACTTCTCCCTAAAATACCCTCTAAGAGCCTCGCAATTTGCCTTTTTATTTTTGGGATTGCTACTAGACTCTATATATTTAGGTGGCAAAAATTGATCAAAATTTTTTTTGAATGCCCACCCGACAACCTTAAGTAAATTATATACAATTGAGCAATTCTCCCTAAAACACCCTAGAAGAGCCTCGCAATATGCTCTCTATTTTTGGGATTATTAATAGACTCCCTATATTTAGGAGCCAAAATCCCTCCATATTTTTATTGAACCCCCACCCGTTAACCTTCAGTAAATTATATACTATCGAGCATTCCTCCCAAAAACACCCTCTAAGAGCCTCGTAATATGCTCTCTATTTTTGGGATTGGTACTAGACTCCAAATTATTAGGGATCCAAAACCACTCTATATTTTTTTTGAACCCCCACCCGACAACCTTAAGTGAATTATATACAATCGAGCACTCCTATCAAAAAAACACCCTCTAAGAGCCTCGCAATATGCTCTCTACTGTATATATTTTTTGAACCCCCACACGACAATCTTAAGTAAATTAAATACAACCGACCATTCATCCCAAAAACACCCTCTAAGAAGCTTACCATGGCCTCCCAAAAATAATCTAAAATCATAAGTAAACTATATATAAATCAAACACTCTTCCCTAAAACACTCAATAAGAGCCTCATAATATGCCTTTATATTTTTGGGATTAATACTAGACTCCCTATATTTAGGTAGGCAAAACTGCTCCATATAATTTTTGAACCACCACCTGTCAACCTTAAGTAAATTATATACAATCGAGCATTCCTCCTAAAAACACCCTCTAAAAGCCATGCCATTGCCTATCAAAAACACACAAAAATCATAAATAAATTATATTTAAATCAAACACTCCTCCCTAAAACACCCTCTAAGAGCCTCACAATATGTCTCTCTATTTTTTGGATTGCTACTAGACTCCCTATATTTAAGGAGCCATAACCGCTCCATATTTTTTTTGAACCCCTACCCAACAACCTTAAGTAAATTATATACAATCGAGCACTCCTTCCTAAAACACCCTCAAAGAGCTTTGAAATATGCTCTCTATTTTTTGGGATTGCTACTAGACTCCCTATATTTATAGAGCCAAAACTACTCTATAATTTGTTTGAACCCTTACCCGATAACCTTATGTAAATTATACAGAATCAGGCATTTCTCCCAAAAACACCCTCTAAGAGCCTCACCATTGTCTCCCAAAAATATCCTAAAATCATAACTAAATTATATATAAATCAAGCACTACTTCCTAAAACACCCTCTAAGAGCCTCGCAACATGCCTTTCTATTTTTGGGATTGTTATAAGACTCTATATATTTTGAGAGCCAAAATCACTTCATATTTCTTTTGAACCCCTACCCGATAACCTTAATTAAATTATATACAATTAAGCACTCCTCCTTAAAACACCCTCTAAGAGCCTCGCAATATGCTCTCTATTTTTGGGACTGCTACTAGACTCCCTATATATAGGGAACCAAAACCGCTCTATATTTTTTTTGAACCCCCACCCGACAAACTTAAGTAAATTATATACAATCGAGCATTCCTCATAAAAACACAATCTAATAGCCTCGTAATATGCTCTCTATTTTTGGGATTGCTACTAGACTCCCTATATATAGGGAGGCAAAACCGTTTCATATTTTTTTTGAGCCTCCACCCGACAACCTTAAGTAAATTATATACAATCGAGCACTCCTCCCTAGAATACCCTCTAAGAGCATCGCAATATGCTCTCTATTTTTGGGATTGCTATTAGACTCCCTATATTTAGGAAGCCAAAACCACTACATATTTTTTTTAAACCCCCACCAGACAACCTTAAGTGAATTATATACAATCGAGTACTCAACTCTAAAACTCCCTCTAAAAGCCTTGCAATATGCTCTCTATTTTTGGGATTGCTATTAGACTCCCTATATTTATGGAGCTAAAATCGCTCTATTTTTTTTTGAACCACCACCCGATAACCTTAAGTAAATTATATACAATCGAGTATTCCTTCCAAAAACATCCTCTAAGAGACTCGCCATTGCCTCCCAAAAATACCCTAAAATCATAAGTAAATTATATATAAATCAAGCACTCCTCTCTAGAACACCTTCTAAGAGACTCGCAATATACCTTTCTATTTTGGGGATTGCTACTAGACTCCCTATATTTAGGTAGCCAAAACTGCTCCATATTTTTTTTGAACGCCCACCTGACAACCTTAAGTAAATTATATACAATCGAGCACTGCTCCCTAAAACACCATTTAAGAGCCTCACAATATACTCTCTATTTTTAGGATTGCTACTAGACTCCCTATATTTAGGGAGCCAAAACCGCTCCATAATTTTTTTGAACCCCCACCCGTCAACCTTAAGTAAATTATATACAATCGAGCATTCCACCCAAAAACATCCTATATGAGCCTCGCCATTGCCACCTTATTTTTGGGATCACTACTAGACTCCCTATATTTGGGGAGCCAAAATCGTTTTCAATTTCTCAAGGCTCCCACCTGATAATCATAACTAAATTATATACAATCGAGTAGTCCTCCCTAAAACACTTTCTCAGAGCCTCACAATATGCTCTTTATTTTTGGGATTTGTACTAGACTCCCTATAATTAGGGACTCAAAACTGCTCTATATCTTTTTTGAACCCCCACCCAACAACCTTAAGTGAATTATATATAATCGAGCACTCCTACCTAAAACACCCTCCAAAAGCCTCGTAATATGCTCTCTATTTTTGGGATTGCTACTAGACTCTTTATATTTAGGGAGCCAAAACCATACCATCTTTTTTTTTGTACCCCCACCCAGCAAACTTAAGTAAATTATATATAATCGAGCTTTCATCCTAAAAACACCCTCTAAGAGCCTCGCCATTGCCTACCA
This sequence comes from Chamaelirium japonicum, assembly GCA_947650365.1. Lineage (NCBI taxonomy): Eukaryota > Viridiplantae > Streptophyta > Magnoliopsida > Liliales > Melanthiaceae > Chamaelirium > Chamaelirium japonicum. Next base: position 51,485,143 of record OX393558.1, on the reverse strand, counting down.
AAAACATCCTAAAATCATAAGTAAATTATATATAAATCAAGCACTCCTCCCGAAAACACTCTATAAAAGCCTCGCAATATGCCTTTCTATTTTTGGGATTGCAACTAGACTCCCTATATTTTGGTAGCCAAAACAGCACTATATTTTTTTTAACGCCCACCTGACAAAGAGCCAAAATCGATCCCTCTTTTCTTTGGGCCCCCACCCGATAATCATAAGTAAATTATATAAAAATCAAGATCTTCCAAAAACATACTCTAAAAGTCTCGCCATGTGCCTCCCAATTCTTACGATCGTTACTAGACACCTTAGATTTGAGGAGCCAAAATCGTTCTCTATTTTTTAAGGACCCCCACTAGATAATAATAAGTAAATTATATATAAATCGAGTACTCCTTTCCAAAACACTCTCTAAGAGCCTCGTAATGTGCCTCCATAAAATAGGGGTTGCTACATGACTTCTAAATTTGAAAAACCAAAAGCGCTCTGTACTCTCTCTGAACCCTCAATCGATAACCATAAGTAAATTATATACAAATTGAGTACTCCTCCCTAAAATACCCGCATAGAGCGTCGCTATATGTATCACAATTTTTTCAATAGCTACCAGACACCCTACATTTGGTGAGCTAAAATTGTTACCTATTTTCTTCGGACCCCCACCCATAAACTATAAGTAAATTATATATAAATCGAGCATTTCTCTAAAAACATACTCCATGAGCCTTACCTTGTGCCCCTATTTTTATGATCATAACCATACTCCCTACAATTAGATTGCCAAAATTACTCCCTATTTTCTCACGAGCCCCATACGATAACCATAAATAAATTATTTACAAGTCGAGGACCCCTCTCTAAAACACCCTCAAATAGACTTACCATCTGCATCCCTATTTTTTTGATCGCTACCAGACTTTCGACATTTGATGAGTAAAAATCATTCCTAATTTTTTTAAGACATCCACCCATAAACTATAAGTAAATTATATACAATTCGATAATTCCTCCAAAAACACTCTTCATGAGCCTCTCCCTATGCCCTCTATTTTTAGGATTGCTATCATACTCTCTATAACAGGAGGGCCAAAATTGCTCCCTATTTTCTCATAAGCCCCACACAACAACCATAAGTAAATTATATATAAATCGAGCACTTCTTTTCAAAACACTCTTCAAGAGACTCGCCATGTGCCTCTATATTTTTGGGATCACTACCAGACTTCTAATATTTAGGGAGTCAAAATCGCTTCCTATTTTCTCACGATCCCAATACAACAACTATAAGTTAATTATATACAAATAAAGTACTCCTTTCAAAAACATACACTATGAGTCTCGTTATATACCTCCTTATTTTTGGGATCATTATCAGACTCCTTATATTTGAGGAGATAAAATCGTTCCCTATTTTCTCAAGACCACCAATTGACAGCCATAAGCAAAATATATACAAATCGAGCACTTCTTTCCAAAACAACCTCCAAGAGCCTCGTCATATGCCTTACTGTTTTTATGATCGCTAGTAGATTCCATATATTTCTGGAGCCAAAATCGTTCCCTATTTTCCCAAGATTACCACCCGATAATCTTAGGTAAATTATATACAAATCAAGCATTCCTCACCAAAATACCTAGAAAGAGCCTCGCTATAAGCCTTCTTATTTTTATGATCGATACCAGACTTTCTATATTTGGGGAGCAAAAATCGATCACTATTTTCTAAGGACAACCACCCGACAACCATAAGTAAATTATATACAAATCGAGCTGCCGTCCTCAAAACACCCTCCAATAGCATCGCTGTGAGCCTTCTTGTTTTTGGGATTGCTACCATACTCCCTATATTTAGGAAGTAAAAATCACTTCCTATATTCTTAGGACCCCCACCCGACAAGCATATATAAATTATTTATAAATTAAGTACATCTTTCAAAAATACCCGCCATGAGCCTCACCATGTGGCTCCCTAATTTTAGGATCATTACAAGACTCCCTATATTTGGGGAGCTAAAATCTCACCCTATAATGTTAGGACCCCCACCCGATAAAAATAAGTAAAAAAATATAAATTGAGAACTCCTCTCTAAAATACCCTCCAAGAGCCTTGCTATGTGCATAGTTATTTTTTAGCTCGATAACAGACTTCCTATATTAGGTGAGCAAAATTCACTTCCTATTTTCTCAGGACTCACACATGATAAACATAAGTAAATTATATACAAATCAAGTATTCCTTCCCAAAATACCCTTCAATAGCTACGTCATATGCCTCCATAAGTAAATTATATATAAATTAAGCACTCCTCTTCAAAAACACCCTCCAAGAGCCTCACCAAGTGCCTCTCTATTTTTTGAATCGCTACCAGACTCCTAATATTTAGGAATCCAAAATTTCTCTCTATTTTCTCAGGACCCCAACCCGATACCCATAAATAAATTATATATAAATCAAATAATCCCAAAAATATAATCTAAGAGTCTCGCCATATGCCTCTCTATTTTTGGGATAGCTACTAGACTCCTTATATTTAAAGAGCCAAAATGGATCCCTATTTTCTCAGGACCCCCACCTGACAATCATATATAAAATATATACAAATCAAACTCTCTTTCCAAAAATACATTCTAAGAGTCTTTTCATATACCTTGCTATTCTTGGGACCACTACTAGACTCCTTATATTTGGGGAGCCTAAATCGCTCCCTGTTTATTTAGAACCCCCACCCAATAATAATAAGTAAATTATGTACAAATCGAGTACTTCTTTCCAAAACACCCTTCAAGAGTCTCTCAATGTGCCTTCCTAAAATTAGGATCATTACTAAATTTCCATATTTGGAATGCCAAAATCGCTTCTTATTTTTTTAGATCCCTCAACCGACAACCATAAGTAAATTATATACAAATCGAGCACTCCTTCCCAAGATACCCGCAAAAAGCATAGCTATGTGCATCCCAATTTTTTCGATCGCTACCAGACTTCCTATATTTGGTGAACTAAAATTATTCCTTATTTTCTCTAAACCCCCCACCATAAATTATATACAAATCGAGCATTTCTTCAAAAATATCCTCCAAAAGTCCTGTCTTGTGCCCTTTGGTTTTAGAATCGCTACTATACTCTCTATATTTAGGGAGCCAAAATGGCTCCTTACTTTCTCGCAATCTCCACACGATAACCATAAGAAAATTATATATAAATCGAGCACTCCTCCCTAAAAATCCCTTCAAGAAACTCATCATATGCCTCTCTATTTTTGGGATTACTACTTGACTCCCTATATTTGGGCACCCAAAATTGCTCCCTATTTTCTCAATACCACCATTAGATAACTATAAGTAAATAATATACAAATCAAGGACTCCATTTCAAAATAACCATAATGAGTCTAGCCATGTGCCTTCTTATTTATGGGATCCCTTCTATACTCCCAATATTTATAGAGCCAAATTTGCTTCCTATTTTCTAAGGACCTTCACCTGAAAAACAAACGTAAATTATATACAAATCAATTACTCTTCGCCAAAACACCTTCAAAAAGCCTTGCTATAAGCCTCCCTATTTTTGTAATCAATACCGGACTCCCTATATTTAGGAAGCCAAAACTGCTCACTATTTTCTAAGGACCACCACTCAACAACCATAAGTAAATTATATACAAATCTAAGGACCACCGCTCAAAACACACCACAAGAGCATCGCTATGAGCCTCCCTATTTTGGGATCGCTACCTTACTCCCTATATTTGGGGAGTAAAAATCACTCCTAATTTTCTCAGGACCCCCACCCGACAACTATGTATAAATGACATCCAAATTGAGTATACCTCCCCAAAACACCCTTCAAATACCTCTCTATGTGACTCCCTAATTTTAGGATCGTTACCAGATTCCTTATATCTGGGGAGCTAAAATCGCTCCTAATTATCTTAGGATCCTCACCCGATAACAATAAGTAAAAAATATCTAATTCGAGTATTCCTTCCCAAAATACCCTCCAAGTGACTCACCATACGCCTCTCGATTTTTAGGATCGATATTTGACTCCCTATATTTGGGAGCCAACTATTTTCTCAGGACCCTCAACCTTCAACCATAAGTAAATTATATACGAATCAGCACTCTCCTTCCTAAAATACCCGTAAAGTGACTCGCCATATGCCTCCCTATTTATTGGATCACTATCAGACTCTCTATATTTGGAGAACCAAAATCGTTTCCTATTTTCTAAAAACCCCCACTCATAAACCTAAGTAAATTATATAAAAATCGAGCACTCCTCCCAAAACACCCTCCAAGAGCCTTGTCATGTGCCTCTCTATTTTTAGGATCGCTACAAGACCTCTTATATTTGGGGATCCAAAATCACTCCCTATTTCTAATGAGCCCCACACGATAACCAAAACTAAATTATATAAAAATTGAGAACTCCACAAAACCCCATCCAAGAGGCTCGCTATGTGTCTCTTAATTTTTATGATCACTATCAGACTCCCTACATTTGGGGATCCAAAATCATTCCGCATTTCCTAAGGAACCCTACCTGATAACCATAAATGAATTATATACAAATCAAGTACTTCTTCCGAAAACACACCCTAAGAGTAAGGGCGTGCATCAGTTCGAATCCGACTTATTTAGGAAAAATCCAAATCGATCCAACCTTGGTCGGTTTTGAGGATTTTTCAATCTGATCCAAACCAAACTAAGATTGGAATCCAATCCAACTAAAGTTGGTTTGGATTGGATTTGATGGTCGGTTTAGGCTTTGGACTATGTTCTTATTGGACTCTCCACCTTTCTATTAAGACCTAATTCAAACTTAAATAATAATAATTGTTATCATATTATTAGGTCTAAATAAGATTTTTAACTAATTTTAAGTCATCCTACCGTATTGCAATGGTTGTTGGTAGCAAGGGTATATAAGGACATATGATATATTTAATAAAATATTATATGTATATACTTATGTCCGTTCTGTTCAGTTTAGGTTGGTTTTGAATTTACAAATCTGTCAACCGACCCAATCATGTCAGTTTTTTAAAACCCAATCCGATCTATTGAGTGTGTCAAAACCGATCAAAATTGGTCGATTTGGTTTGGATCCTGCACACTTCTACCTAAGAGTCTCGCTATATGCCTCTCAAGTTTTAAGATCGCTACCAGACTCCTTATATTTGGGAAGGCAAATTCACTTTCTATTTTCTCAAGACCCATACTAGACAACCATAAGTAAATTTTATATAAATCAAGCACTTCTCCCAAAAATATACTTTTAGAGTCTCGCTATGTGCCCCCTATTCTTGGGATCACTACCAGAATCCCTAAATTTAGGAATAAGAAACCGCTCCCTATTTTCTTAGGACCCCTACCCGATAACAATAGGTAAATTATATAGAGATCGAGTACTCTTTCCCAAAATACCCTCCAAGAGCCTCATCATGTGCCTCCCTAAAATTAGGATTGCTACTAGACTCCCTATATTTAGGGAGCCAAAATTATACCCTATTTTCTCAGGAGTCCCAATCGATATCCATAACCAAATTATATAAAAATCGAGCCCTCCTCCCTAAAACTCCTGCAAAGAGCATCGCCATGTGCATTCCTATTTTTTCAACTGCTATTAGACCCCCTACATTTGGCAACCAAAACCGACCAAAACCGTTCTCTATTTTCTAAGGACCCCTTTATAAACTATAAGAAATTATATACAAATCCAGTATTCCTTCAAAAACACCCTCCATGAGCCTTGCTATGTGCCTCATATTTTTAGAATCACTACCATACTCCTCACATTTAGAGACTAAAATTGTTCCCTATTTTCTCACGAATACCACCGACAACCACAAACAAATTATATACAAAACGAGCATTCTTTTCCAAAACACCCACCAAGAGACTAGCCATGTGCCTCTCTATTTTTGGGGTCGCTACCAGACTCCCTATATTAGAGGAGCCAAAATCACTTTCTTTTTTCTCACGACCCCCACCTGACAACCATAAGTAAATTATATACATATCAAGTACTATTTCTGAAAACACACTCTATGAGTCTCGCCATGTGCCTCATTATTTTTGGGATCGCTACCAGACTTTCTATGTTTTGCGAGCCAAAATCATTCCATATTTTCTCAAGACCACTAACCAATAATAATAAATAAATTATATACAAATTGAGCACTCCTTCCAAAAATAACCTCCAAGAGCCTTGTATGCCTTCCTACTTTTGGGATCATTACTAGACTCTAAACATTTATGGAGCCAAAATTACTCCCTATTTTTTCTGAACCACCACCCGATAACCATAAGTAAACTATATATAAATCAAGTACTCCTCCTCAAAATACCCTCAAAGAGCCTCACTATGAGCCTCCTTATTTTTGAAATCGATACCAGACTCCCTATATTTGAGGAACCAAAATCACTCATTATTTTCTCAGAACCACCAGCTGCAACCATAAATAAATTATATACAAATAGACAGTCCTCCTCAAAACACATCCAAGAGCATCTCCATGAGCTTCCGTATTTTGAGATCACTACTATACTCCCTATATTTGGGGAATAAAAATCATTCCTTATTTTCTCAAGACCTCCATCTAATAACCATAAGAAAATTATATACAAATCAAGCACTCCTTCAAAAAACACACTCTAATTATCTCGCCATAAGCCTCCCAATTTTTGGGATCGCTACGAGACTCCCTATATTTGGGGAGCTAAATTCCCTCCCTATTTTCTCAGGACCCCCACCCAATAACTATACATAAATTATATATTAATCAAGCACTTCTCTCGAAAACACACTCTATGAGTCTCTCCATGGGCTTCCTTATTCTTAAGATCATTACCAGACTCACTATATTTAGGGAGCCGAAATCGCTTTCTATTTTCTAAAGACCTTGACCATAATACAATAAGTAAATAATATATAAATCAAATACTCCTCTCCAAAATACCCTCTAAGAGCCTCTCCATATGCCTCCCTAAAATTAGGATCGCTACTAAGCTCTCTACATTTGGGGAGCCAAAATCACTCCCTATTTTCTCAAGATTCTTAATCGACAACTATAAGTAAATTATATACAAATCGAGCACTCCTCCCAAAAATAACTGTGAAAAGCGTTGCCTTGTACATTCCTATTTTTTTGATTTGTACCAAACTCTATATTTGATGAGATAAAATTATTCCCTATTTTCTCAAAACCCCAACCCATAAACTATAAGTAAATTATATACAGATCGAGCATTCTTTTAAAAGCACCTACCTCACCATATACCCCCTATTTTTAGGATCACTACCATACTCCCTATATTTGGGAAGCTAAAATTACTCTTTATTTTTTTTTTAGGCTCACATGACAACCATAAGTAAATTATATATAAATCGATTACTCCTCCAAAACACTTGCTATGTGCCTCTCTATTTTTGGGATCACTACCAGATTCCCTTCATTTAGAGAGCCGAAATCACTCTCTAATTTTTCACGACCTCGACCGGATAACCATAAGTAAATTATATACAAATTAAGCACTTCTCTCGAAAATACACTATATGAGTCTCGAAATGTGTCTCCTTATTTTTGGGATTGCTACTAGAGTCACCATTTGGCGAGCTAAATTTACTCCCTATTTTCTCAAGACCACAAACCGACAAACATAAGTAAATTATATACAAATCGAGTACTCCTCCCCAAAACAACCTCCAAGAGTCTCACCATATGACTTCCTATTTGTTGGATCGCTACTAGACTCCCTATATTTGTGGAGCCAAAATCGCTCCCTATTTTTTTAGAGCCACCACCAGACAACCATAAGTAAATTATATACAAATCAAGTACTCTTTACCTAAACACCCTCAAAGAGCCTTGTTATGAGTCTCTCAATTTTTGGGATTAATACCAGACTCCCTAGATTTGGGGAGGCAAAATCGCTTTCTATTTTCTTAGGATCCCATCCTATAACTATAAGTAAATTTTATACAGATCGAACACTCCTCCCAAAAAACCCCATAATATGCCTCGCCATGTGCCTCCCTAGTTTTTAGATTGCTACCAGACTCCTTATATTTGGGAAGCCAAAATTGCTCACTATTTTCTCAGGTCCCCCGCCGATAACTCTAAGTAAATTATATAAAAATCGAGTACTCCTTCCTAAATCACCCTCTAAGTGTCTCGCCATGTGCATCCCTATTTTTGGGATCACTACTGCACTCACTATATTTGGGGAGCCAAATCGTTTCTTATTTTCTCAGAAGTTTCACACAACAACCATTAATAAATTATATACAAATCGAGCACTCCTCCCAAAATACCCTCTAAGAACCTTACTATTTGGCTTTTTATTTTTGGGATTGTTATGAGATTCTCTATATTTAGAGAGCCAAAATTGCTCCTTATTTTAAAAGGATCCCCAACAGACATCTATAATCAAATATTATTTTTCAAAAAATAGATTAAAAAATAATTTATTTAGAAGAAACAGACCTAAAACTTTTAATTTAGGAGCAACGGACTTATACAACAGTTCAACTACCATATAAGGAAAAAATAGTCGTTTACTTCTCACGATACTACCCGTTAGTATTTATATGGCAGTCTGACTACCGTATAAAATCAAGACTAGTCGGTCGGATTTTTATACGGCAATCAAACTACCATAAAACTAGTCGTTGGTCTTTATAAGACAGTCAAACTGTCGTATAAGATTTTATGACAGTCAAACTGCCATATATCGGGGCACGCATCAGTTAAACTGCCAATATGGCAGTTGAATTGCTGTATAAGTCTGTTGCTGCTAAATTAAAAATTTTGGATCTATTCTTTCTAAATAAATTATTTTTTAATCTATTTTTTAAAAATTACTGATAATTAAATTATATCCAAATCGAGTACTCCTCTCTAAAATACCCTCAAAGCACCTCACTATGTGCCTCCTTAAATTTGGGATCACTAACAACTCCCTATATTTAGGGAGCAAAAGTCGCTCGCTATTTTCTCAAGACCCACACATGACAACCATAAGTAAGTTATATACAAATCAAACACTCATTCCTAAAATATTCTTCAAGAGCCTCACCATGTGCCTTCCTATTTTTAGGATCGATTTGGATATAATTTGGGAAGCTAAAATCAAGTCCCTATTTTGAGAAGTTAAAATTGCTCCCTATTTTCTCAAGACCACAATCCGATAACCATAAGTAAATTATATACAAATCAATCACTCCTCCCCAAAACAACCTCCAAGAGCCTCACCATATGCCTTCCTATTTTTTGGATCGCTACTAGACTCCCTATATTTGTGGAGCCAAAATCGCTCCTTATTTTTCAGAGCCATCACCAAACAACCATAAGTAAATTATAAATAAATCAAGTACTCCTCACTAAAACACCCTCAAAGAGTCTTGCTATGAGCCTCCCTATTTTTGGGATTGCTACTAGATTCCCTACATTTGGGGTGGCAAAATCGCACTCTATTTTCTTAGGACCTCCATCCTATAACTATAAGTAAATTTTATAAAAATCGAGCACTCTTTCCAAAACACCCGTAAAGTGACTCACCATGTTCCTCACTATTTTTTGGATTGCTACCAAACTCCTTATATTTGGGGAACCAAAATCGCTCACTATTTTTTTAGGACCCCCATCGACAACCATAAGTAAATTATATACAAATCTAGCACTTCTTCCAAAATGACCCTCTAAGTGCCTCACCATGTGAATCCCTAGTTTTGGGATCACGATCACACTCCCTATATCTGGGGAGCCAAATCGTTTCTTATTTTCTCAAAATCTCCACCCGACAACCATTAATAAATTATATACAAATTGAGCGCTCTTTCCAAAATACCCTCTAAGAACCTTATCATTTGATTCTTTTTTTTAGGATCACTACGAGTCTATATTTAGTGAGCTAAAATCGCTCCCTATTTTAACAGGACTCCCAACAGGTATCCATAATCAAATAATTTTAAGAAAAAATAGAATAAAAAATAATTTATTTGGAAAAACGGATCCAAAACTTTTAATTTAGCAGCAACAGACTTATACATTAGTTCAACTGCCATATAAAAAAAATAGTCGTTTACTTCTCGCGATACTACCTCTTAGTATTTATATGGCAGTCTGATTGTCGTATAAAATCAAGACTAGTCGTTAGTGTCTTCATAAGACAATCAGATTGCCGTATAACTAGCGTTGACCTTAATAAGGTAGTCAAATATATCGGGGCCGCATTAGTTAAACTGCCAATATGGCAGTTGAACTGCTGCACAAGTCCATTGTTGCTAAATTAAAAGTTTTGGGTCCGTTCTTTCCAAATAAATTAATTTTTAATCTATTTTTTGAAAATTATTAATAATTAAATTATATCCAAATCGAGCACTCCTCTCTAAAACACCCTCCAAATGCCTCGTTATGTGCCTTCCTATATTTGGGATCGCTAACAACTCTACATATTTAGGGTGCAAAAATCGCTCGCTATACCTGACAGCCATAAGTAGGTTACAAAATTGAGCACTCCTTCCTGAATAGACTCTCTAAGAGTCTTACCATTGGCCTCTTTATTTTTGGGATCGCTATCAGACTCTCTATATTTGAGAAGCCTAAATTATTATCAATTTTGTCAAGACCCCCACTCAATAAACATAAGTAATTTATATACAAATTGTGCACTCCTTCAAAAACACCCACTAAGAGCTAGTCTAGCCATGTTCTTCCCTATTATTGTGATGCAACAAGACTCCCAATATTTAGGGAGCCAAAATAACTCCTTATTTTCTCAGAATACCCACTCGATAACCATAAGTAAATTATATACATATCGAGCACTCATTCCCAAAACACCCTCTATAAATCTAACAATATTTCTCTATATATATTTTTTTGGGTTCGCTACCATACTCCCTATATTTTGGAAGCTAAAATCACTATTAATTTTCTTAGAACCCCCACCCGAAAACCATAAGTAAATTATATATAAATGGAGCACCCTTACCAAAGCACCCTCTAAGTGCTTCACCATGTGCCTCACTATTTTTAGGATTAATACTTGTGAGGGATAATCTTCGTGCCGACCCGATGACTCCACCCAACCAGTCAATCGAGTCGAGTCGAATATCTGATCAAACGTTTGTCTATTCTGAAGGTTCGGAGGTCGATGTCTTTGAGTACAAACTTTGAATTAGAAGAGAGAGAAAGAGCAGATTGATACAAGGTATGATCTCGGAGTTCAGCCGAAGTCTACGTCTCCGTGCTATAAGGTACAACCTGAATTCACTAACACTTTACTCAAAGTGATCTCGACAGGACGAGTATCACTGATCTCTTCAAAAAGCAGATTGAGGGATTAGGATGTCAGAGCTCTAGGTTTTTGAAAGTCTGATTCAAAAATTAGAGATTCGATCTAGTTACAGTTGTAGGGTCTGCTATTTATAGAATTAGAAACCAAGGTAGAAGGCAGTTTCTACAGCTGTCGTCTGGACCTAGATAGTGGCTGGTGGGTCCCATTGTTATTTTTGTGGACCCCTAGGCAGGACTGGTGGGTCCCGTTATCGTCTTTATGGATCCCCAGACAGGGTTGGTGGGTCCCGTTGTCGTCTTCGTGGACCCCCAGGCAGGGCTGGCTGGTCCCGTTTGTAGGGCATTGGCCAAAATTTGCACCCACAGTTACCCCCTTCAAGTTAGCTAGAGGTTGATCTGGATGACTTGGAACCCAGGTGCAAAATTCAAACCCCCTGTAATGAGTTAGTGTCATAGAGTTCTTGTTAAGCAACATTCAATGGTGAGACACCAGCAGCCAACTTGTCTGTTCGAACAAATTCATCCAATCGGTCAATATTGGTCGATCGGTCAAATTTATCCAATTGGTCAAAATCGTTTAATCGGTAGAAAGTGTCTGATCGGTCAAAATTGTCCGATCGGCCAAAATTGCCCGATCGGTCAATTCTAACCGGTGGAGTTCGATGTGATCAGGCAAAAAGGGATATTTTTTGCTCGATCCTATTGGAAAATTGCATGATCGTTTGTCTGTCGATCGGGTGAGGTCTTTTGGGCCATCGATCAAAATTATCTGATCGATCAAAATTGTTCGATCGATGAATTTCAACCGGTGGAACTTTGGGTGATCGGGCCAAAAATCGAGTTTTTTCCCCGATCCTTTGGAAATTCGCCCAATCACCTGCCTGTCCATTGGGCAAAGTCTTTTGGGCCATCGGTCAAAATTATCTGATCGATCAATTTCAACTGGTGGAAGTTTGGGCGATCAGGCAAAAAACCCGATCCTTTGGAAAATCGCCCGATCGTCTGCCTATCGATTGGGAGAAGTCTTTTGGACCATCAGTCAAAATTGTCCGATCAGTCAATTTCAACCGGTGGAACTTTGGGCGATCGAGTAAGAAACCAAGTTTTTTGCCTGATCCTTTGAAAAATCGCTCGATCGTCTACCTGTCGATTGGGCGAAGTCTTTTGGGCCATCGGTCAAAATTGTCCGATCGATAAAAATTATCCGATCGGTCAATTTCAACCGGTGGAACTTGAGGTGATCGGGCAAAAAAGTATATTTTTTGCCCGATGATCCTTTGGAAAATCGCTCGATTGTCTGCCTATCGATTGGGAGAAGTCTTTTAGGCCATCGGTCAAATTTGTCTGATCGGTTAATTTCAACCGGTGGAACTTGAGGCAATCGGGAAAAAAAGTACGTTTTTGCATGATCCTTTGAAAAATCACCCGATCGTCTGCCTGTCGATTGGAAGAAGTCTTTTGGGCCATCGGTCAAAATTGTCCGATCGGTAAATTTCAATCGGTGGAACTTTGGATGATCGGGCAAAAAAAATAAGTTTTTTGCCCGATCCTTTGAAAATTCGCCCGATCGTCTGCCTGTCTGTTGGACAAAGTCTTTTGGGCCATCAGTCAAAATTGTCCGATCGGTCAATTTCAACCGGTGGAACTTTGGGCGATCGGGCAAAAAACCAAGTTTTTTACCCGATCCCTTGGAAAATTGCCCGACCCCTTGGAAAATTGCCCGATCATCTACCTGTCGATTGGGCGAAGTCTTTTGGGCCATTGGTCAAAATTGTCCGATCGGTCAAAATTATCCGATTGGTTAATTTCAACCGGTGGAACTTTGGGCGATCGGGCAAAAAATCAAGTTTTTTGTCCAATCCTTTAAAAAATCGCCCGATCGTCTACCTGTCGATGGAGCAAAGTCTTTCGGGCCGTTGGTCAAAATTGTTCGATCGGTCAAAATTGTCTGATCGATCAATTTTAACCGGTGAAACTTTGGGCGATCGGGCAAAAAACTAAGTTTTTTGTCCGATCCCTTGGAAAATTGCCTGATCGTCTGCCTGTCGATTGGGTGAAATCTTTTGGGCCCTCGGTCAAAATTCTTCGATCGATCAAAATTGTCCGATCGGTCAAAATTATCCGATCGGTCAATTTCAACCGGTGGAACTTTGTATTGGATGTAAATCCATGGTAGAGACCCGCAGCGGAAGCAAAGAGAAGGTCCGAGGACCGTAGGCGGTGTGCGTTACATATTAAAATTTTCATCGAAATGATCTACATATGCGTGTATGAATCTAGAATGGCATCTACGCGAACCCCTAACGACGATCTAACATGAAAGAATAATCTAGCATGTATGCATGTTCTATCTATGCTAAATCTATATGTTAGAGATCATACCTACGTGCGGATTCTTTCACCGCGACAAATTTCTTCTTTGTCGATGGAGACGGGCTCGGATCTGCTCGATATAGCTTCAGTACGACGGCTATAACTTTCTGCTCCAACCTCCAATTGGACTGTTTTTTGGACTGAAGGTAACCAACTTCGAGACACAACTTTTGCAATAAGTTTCACCTTGTTTGGACATCTATAGCTCCCAGAATCGTAGAAACAACACTGATTTTCTGTGCAGATTCTGGACAGCAAAAGGTTGCGGGAGATGCCTTCTAGTTCACCCGATCTCACACGATGCACGGTACCTCATCGATGGATCTCTGAGTGCCTCCATCTGACGAGCCTTTTCCTTCTATGAAGCACCACGTGATGAAGACGAGTCGCCATCCAATGGCGCAAGCGAGGGGAGAGACAAAGTAGGAGATGAGAAGAGAGATAGGGAGAGATGAAGGAAAGGGGGGTCGATTTTTTCATCACATATGGCCGGCCCCATATAGTCCCTTATATATAGCCGGCCTACCCCCTTGGATATAATTACCTTTCATAATTATCTCTCCATTATCACCCTTTTATCTCTCCATCTCTTTATCCGTTTTTCCACTTTTAGGGCTTGTTTTGACCAATTCAAAACCCCTATGTTTATCCCTATGGCCGGCCCTATCATTGGGGATTCTTATCCCTATAATATAGGGGCCAGCCTTGCATAGGTCTCCCACAGCTAGGGTCGGCCAGTAATGAGGCTTGGCAGTGCGCGTTTTTACCAAAACGCCCTTATACCTCAAATTGACCATTTCTAGTGTGCGAGACTTAGCGACTCTTCCTTAAGTGATCTTGACAAGTTACTTTACTATTAACTGAAGTTACCGGAGGGTGCCCCTAGTAAAGTCAACCAGTTAACTCGCAACATGTCCCTGTGCATCGCACTTATGTGGTAAGGTCCACTTATGATAAGGGATAGCTACACGTGTCTCTATACTAACCTAGGGTTTTTCCTTAGTGCACACACGTAGCTACGCATCTACCGTGCACTAGTGCAAAACACTCACGAAGCGTAGGCTTGAACTTCTCGCTTCCTCTTAGTGCATCCTGTGTTTCGAGGAGATGGTATAAGAACCATACATAATATCGATAAGGTGGAACCTTCAGGGACCAGGGTTCATGGCTTCTAACTTAGACTCGATCGACACACTACCCGAGTGTACCATCGATCCTCTGAGTCTGAGTTAACCTGCGTAGCCACCCAGAGTGCGACGTAGGCTGCATTCCAATTCCCCCGGACTTATTATGTTCTCCCTCATACCCCTGCTCTCCGCTTAGTATGGTAAACTCGATGTCCCTCCATCTGGTGCCATGATGCAACTCAAGCGGTAAAGAATACCGTCAGACTCTAGTACTCATATGACTCGATTTCTTCCAGGTTGACCACATATATTGTACCTCCGATTACTCTTCCGAGCAACCGGATCCGTCACCAGTCCAACTGATGACCACCTGGCCAGGGTTTAATACGATGTAGGTCTGACCAAGTAATGCACCTCCCATTAGGGGTGTGGATAGCCTGCAGGAGTGACACGCTGATGCAAAGCCAGCCGGGTAACCTAGTACACCGTGGTTTTGGATCACTGCATCCGGATCCTCACACATTGGTCCGCCAAAGCACTACACAACTGGTTAGTCCATCAGACATGGTTCCTCAGGGTTTAGGACCGTTTTACCCTAAGCAGAAACACGGTTTAGTGCACCGGTGTCTGCTCACCGATCTATGCACCGTGTTGGTTCTGTTCGGCCACAGATATTGTGCCTGGTAATGACCGTGGTGGAGACACCCATGCTCTGTCATCCCAACAGCTTATCCTGATAGGGCGACCAACCCTAATCAGAGCTGCGAACGTATTTAGGTTACATGGGACCAGTCCCTTGAGTTTCCCACTCAAGTAGATTACCATGTAGCCATGGCTCTCTGTTCTGTAATCAGAACACGTACTAAGGTACGTACCAATATGTAATCCTATACTATCAACCATACATAGCTAAACTATAGGTTTTTACGAGCAGTAGACCTTACCAATTCTAACAATCTCCCACTAGGTCTAACGAGAAATAACGGTGTTGAGCTCTGTAGCTTCTACATGCTGCCCAAAAGCCTTTGCAGGAATTCCCTAAAGGAATTGGTAACATTGTCTGTAGATTCCACCTCAGTACCGCTACTTGCATTTCCTCCTATAACTGTCAGATCAAGTCGAGTTTGTACTTGATGGGTTTTCCCTCATTGTAGTGCCTAGTCTCCTTGGACCTTGCTTACCGCTCTTCTGTTGCAACAACAGATAACTGAGCCTCTAGTACGCGTCCCAAGTTCTCTAAGAACTTCCTAAGCCTTACCACCTGATATACTACCTCGTACGCAACAACGTGTTAAGCTTCTGTGGTAGAGTCTGTGATGCACTCTTGCTTCACACTCTACCATCTACCGCTTCTAATCCCAAGACAAAAATAATTCCTGAAATCGATTCTCTGGAACGCACATCTGACACCAAAGTCAGACCATGTGTGTCCAATCGATATCAGGACCTGTGAAGTGCAAGCTAACTCACAATCCTTACTTAATGAGGATTTCTGAGTATACCTTTCACTTTAGTCCAGTGATTTGGACCCGGGTTCGACTGAAACCGACCCATGAATCCTGCTGCGCAATAAATATCTAGCCTCGTAAAACAAATCTGGCTAGAATCTTATCTTCATGCGTAGCCTGTGACAGCAAGAGAACCTTGCTCTGGTTATCTCAAGTTACCTTGATTCCCAGAGCATAACTCACCTCACTAGGGTCTTTCACATCGAATTGTGATGACTACAAACCTTTACCGTAAACAATATTCTTACATCATTTTCAATCAGTAGGATATCGTTAACGTAAAGTACTACGTACACCCTTGTAGCTCCTTCACCTTTCTTGTACCCACTTGGTTTATCCTCATTCTGATCAAATCCGTGTAAATGGATTCCCTTGATCAAAATAGACATTCCATCCTAGATGCTTGCATCAGTCCAAAAATAGACCGTTGCAACTTGCATTCCATATCTTCCTGACTTACTGACTCAAAGCCTGGGGCTGCATCATCCATATGTCCTTTCCCAATTCCCAATAGGGAATAACTGTCTTGACATCCATCAACTAGATCTCCCAACTATAATGGGCTGCGATAGATTAAGAAGATCCGTTATAGACTTAGGCATAGCTACCAGTGAGATGGTTTTGACATAGTCAATTTCTTCTCCTTTGGTAACTAATCTAGCTACTTAAGTCTTAACCGGGTGCTCTTCTTATACACCTCCTACATCCTAAAGGGTGATAGTGTTATAAGTGTCAAGACTGTTCTAAGGGATATTGATGCAAATTTGCCTCTATAGTCTTTTGTCAGTTAGAGCTGTCGGAAGCTCCCACTACTTCTTCGTAGCTCTAGGGATCATCCTCCTGAAACTCTGGATTAACTATCGAAGTTTTTCCATAGTATCTTTCAGGAGCTCTGATGGTCCTACAACGACGAGGTGGTGGTGGTACAAAGGAAGCTCCCACTACTTCTTCGTAGCTCTAGGGATCATCCTTCTGAAACTCTGGATTAACTATCGAAGTTTTTCCATAGTATCTTTCAGGAGCTCTGATGGTCCCCACAACGACAAGGTGGTGGTGGTACAAAAGTGAATTGTTTCTATAATGCCTGGTATACTAGTTTCTATATCATCTACTCCCACTACGTTTTCAGATGCGCACTCTCTACCAGCACATAGTAGTTCACCCAGAACTACCTTACTGATAAACTTATGGTCTATAATATAATATTAGTCTAGGTAGATGGTGTTCGTAGAAACGATTACCTTCCAAACCTCAAGATCATAGAATAGTCCACCTTATGCCTCACTAGGGTAACCTATAAACAGATATACCTGGAACTACATCTCCATCTCATCCCTCTTGTCCTTTTGCACAAGTGCAGGACAATCCTATATCTCGAGACACTATAGTGTCAGCTTTTGCTTAGACCATAGCTCTTTATAGGTCTGAGGCACTGATCTAGATAAGAGATAATTTCAGATATAAGCTACTGTTTTGAGGTACAGCCCCACCAAAAGATGGGTAGTACACTTGGCAATATTCATCATACTACGGGCTATGTCAAACAGAGTCTGATTCCTTCTCTCGGAGACTTCATTCTGACGTGTCATCCTTGGAACATTTAACTGGGAGATAATCTCATACTCCCTCAGGATCCTATGGAACTCGTCCGATAGTGACTTATTCCTTCGATTAAATCGAAGAGTCTTCTATCGTCTAGACGCTCTTGGAACCATAGACGTCAGAATTAACTAACTCCAATACCTTAGTGGCCCTTTTAGTTATTATGCCTTCCAGATTACACTCATAGGTTAGAAGGATCTCCGATGAATCTATGAACAGAAACTCGACCTTCTGTTACCTGTGAATTTATCTGAGGCAAAATATCTAAATCAAAGGGGTCACAAATGGGATAGTGTCTCCAAAGGATTTA
This sequence comes from Chamaelirium japonicum, assembly GCA_947650365.1. NCBI lineage: Eukaryota > Viridiplantae > Streptophyta > Magnoliopsida > Liliales > Melanthiaceae > Chamaelirium > Chamaelirium japonicum. Next base: position 51,466,917 of record OX393558.1, on the reverse strand, counting down.
GATGAATTTAAACTAGACGTTGCAGCTGTCATGAAATCTATTTCCGAATTAAGATTAAATACAAAGAGATTATTTTGATCTATTCCTCTAACTATGTCAATTCAGTTTAAGATACACACCTTCGGTGCTGTCTAAAACTAATAACTTCATTTACCAAGGAGGAAACAGAACTATATCTCTAATAATCAAAATTCATGTTTCAGAAAAACTAAGACAATCATATCTAACAGCTTCTGCAGCGGCTTATGGCATCAGTACCTATATTAGGATTACTTCACTATAAAGTAGCCTTCTGCTTTTCTTGAATCTCTGTAGACCCGAAGTCTACATTCCAAGAAGCATAAGAACTGCTACTAGATAGCGACTCAACTCCTAATATCCTGAGGCCATATACTATCTTCAAATATCCCTTATTCTTGCCACAGCGGAAACACTTCCGTCCTTGGCATCACTAGACTTAGGAGTCCATACCAGTTTCTGCACTAAAATAGTTCTCAATCTCTGATAAGTTACTCCTTTAGGTTCTTCTAAGGAAGACCTAGGTTAAGCACTAAAGGGATTACCTTTAATCTTGATCCCATCTTTTGTCTCTTGGAAATCTCCTTAGAAGTTCTGCGTGTATCATCTCTAACTTGTTAAAGCTAAAGTATCTGATAACGCCTTCGAAGGTTCCAGACAAGGATGCAAGACAGACGTCTTCCACCACGTCGTCATCTGGCACTATGTCTTTGGAATCTAGTTCGATCTGGAACTCAAGTATGTGTTCCCAAACATGCATACCCTTAGACATCTCGGTACCGACGAGTATCTTGATATAAAAGAGATGAGTCTATAAACCTCACCTTTTTGACATCTAATGCAAGTAAGACTTTATTAGAGAAGACCCGATATATCTCTGACTCGCTTCTAAAGAGTTGTATGCATGTCTGCTATAACATAGCACTTGCACATCTCCTTAGACTCTTGCTAGTCGTCATATGCCCTAGTTAGTGCCCTAGTGATTTCTGGACCCGTTAGGTCTAGTACAGTGATATTTAGATTGTGAACCAATGTACGTTTTCTACCCTAGGCATAAGCTAGAGATAGCGCTTCTGCTCTACGTACTTAGAGACCCAATAACTGGTTCTCTTATGGGTTAGCGGATAGGGGAAATATATGGTTGAATGAAAAAAGAATACAGGAAAATTATTTTATGGATTTCTAAAACAAGCTAATTATATCCAAATGTCAGCGCTACCCTCACAGCGAAGACACCTCTATGGATTAATTTAACCATGTATGTAAGATCTCGGAATCGGCTACACCTGTCTGAGGGGGCAATGTGCAGGTCGTCCGCTTACACGGGTCTTTCCCTTGACCCTATCCAAATCTGCCAACTAAGGGCTTTGATGAACCATGGTTATCTTTTGCCCAGTGCCACGTGATCCCCATTGTGCAAGCAACGGATGCCTCATGTCCACTTCGGATGCTTAACCATGAGCCTAGGCAATTACGGAACAGAAGTTCTAACGGCCCCCACGAGGGTGAGTAAAAGCCTGAACCCTTGGCGTCGTAATCGCCATATCCTTAAGGAGATCACTAAGTTGCTTGGCATGAAAAAAACACAGCTCTCACCCGAGGGGGTTATTGAGTTATGCCTTCCCACCCGAGCATGAAGTGATTGGCCATGGAGGCCAGAGGATCTCTAAAAGTCCTCTCTTGCATCCCTTATTAAATTTGAGGGTTATTTTATGCAAGTATGAGTGTACACTAAGGTCACGACAACCTATACACTAGACCCTGGTCATTCCGTGCTCCCACTAGCGTTTCAAGCCTTTCGCGAAGCATTAATCGATCACGGAATATCATAGTCCCTGCCTCGAGTGGATTTCTCTACTCAAGGGTCACATTACATATCCCAAGAATATTGATGCTTTGCAAACCTAGCTATCACGCTGATGCTCTGGAGCCTAGCCTAAGGTCAGACTGACAGGAAAGGTCTTCCACTACCATGGCGCCTCGTTTATAAATTTGACGAATGATGTCATAGTAGAATTCCAACTCATTCTAGGTTTCGATGCTGGCCAAATAGGCACACCCGACTAATCGGGTGTTGACCTAATGGTGGCATAACCAAATATGAGGAATTCATGCTATCATCACGGGTTAATTAAATAATAGGCATCACTAGTGGAATCCTATCCTAATAAGGTCGCTAGGACCCGAGGGGAAAGGGCATCCCTCTAACACAGATAATTAAATTATCGCATCGGGGTTCTCTACATAAACATAAAGAACAGAAGAAAGAAACAATCCACACGACTGAATCAAGTTCAGGGTCCGACCCCTGAACCTGACTGGCACAGCGCAGGCTCTCAGTCTCCTTCGCAAGGATCCTCGATCCGGTGCAAGCCTCTGTATACGATCTCCTGACGCTTTATGCCCTTTGTCGTCATCGTGTACGCTTCATCGGATCGCCATCGTCCTCCAAGGTTCCGCTCGTCCTCCCAGTGGTGGATCTCCACGGCAAGTCCTCCTTTTCAATCTGTAACCGAAAAAGCTTTAGTACGCTTCGAGCAAGTGCTCGCTCGTACACAATTTCCTAGAACAAAAAGGAAAACAAACCTAACAACAAGCCTGGGAATCAAGGGTGGTCAACTTCCACCACTTGCCCGACTAAGGCTCTAAAACCTATCCACACACAGAAGAAAAACATCCAGACAATATTCGCTAACACGGGTCCGACCCCCGGTAGCAAGCATTCACATATCCAGATTAATTAGAAGCGGCACCCTGCAAGAACAATTCATAGAACATACAATATATACTATGCATGATCTACTCGTAAAACCCCGATGGCGGCACATACTATTCATGCGCGCACATGACGGTTTCATGAAAAATATAAAACGCACACCACTAGCGTGGCTCTGATGCCAATTATTGGAAATAAATCCATGGTAGAGGCCCACAGCGGAAGCAAAGAGAAGGTCCGAGGACCGTAGGCGGTGTGCGTTACATATTAAAATTGTCATCGAAACGGTTTACATATGTGTGTATGAATCTAGCATGGCATCTACGTGAACCCCTAACGATGATCTAACATGAAAGAACAATCTAGCATGTATACATGTTCTATCTATGCTAGATCTACATGTTAGAGATCATACATGCGTGCGGATTCTTTCACCGTGACAAATTTATTCTTTGTTGATGGAGACGGGCTCGGATCTGCTCGATATAGCTTCAATACGACAGCCATAACTTTCTGATCCAAACTCCGATTGGGCTGAAATTTGGACTGAAGATAGCCAACTTCTAGATGCAACTTTTGCAATAAGTTTCACCTTGATTGAACTTCTGTAGCTCCCGGAATAATAGAAACAATACTGATTTTCTGTGCAGATTCTGGACAGTAAAAGGTTGCGGGAGATGCCTTCTAGTTCACCCGATCTCACACGATGCACGATACCTCATCGATGGATATCTGAGTGCCTCCATCTGACGAGCCTTCTCCTTCTATGAAACACCACGCGAGGAAGACAAGTCTTCATCTAATGACGCAAGCGAGGGGAGAGACGAAGTAGGAGATGAGAAGAGATATAGGGAGAGATGAAGGAAAGGGGGGGTCGGTTTTTTCATCACATATGGCCGGCCCCATATAGTCCCTTATATATGGCCGGCCTACCCCCTTGGATAAGGATCCAAGGGGATAATAACCTCCCACAATTATCTCTCCATTATCACCCTTTTATCTCTCCATCTCTTTATCCGTTTTTCCACTTTTAGGGCTTGTTTTGACCAATTCAAAACCCCTATGTTTATCCCTATGGCCGGCCCTATCATTGAGGATTCTTATCCCCATAATATAGGGGCCGTCCTTGCATAGGTCTCCTACAGCTAGGGTCGGCCAGTAGTGAGGCTTGGCAATGCGCGTTTTTACCAAAAAAGCCCTTATGCCTCAAATTGACCATTTCTAGTGTGCGAGACTTAGCGACTCTTCCTTAAGTGATCTTGACAAGTTACTTTACTATTAACTGAAGTTACCGGAGGATGCCCTTAGTAAAGTCAACCAGTCAACTCGTAACATGTCCCTGTGCATCGCACCCATGTGGCAAGGTCCACTTATGACAAGGGATAACTACACGCATCTCTGCACTAACCTAGGGTTTCCCCTTAGTGCACACACGTAGCTACGCATCTACCGTGCACTAGTGCAAAACACTCACGGAACATAGGCTTGAACTTCTCGCTTCCTCTTAGTATGTCCTGTGTTTCAAGGAGATGGTATAAGAACCGTACATAATATCGATAAGGTGGAACCTTCAGGGACCAGGGTTCATGGCTTCCAACTTAGACTCGATTGACACACTACCCGAGTGTACCATCGATCCTCTAAGTCTAAGTTAACCTGTGTAGCCACCCAGAGTGAGACGCAGGCTGCACTCTAATTCCCCCGGACTTACTATGTTCTCCCTCATACCCCTGCTCTCCGCTTAGTATGGTAAACTCGATGTCCCTCCATCTGGTGCCATGATGCAACTCAAGCGGTGGAGAATACCGTCAGACTCGAGTGCTCATATGATTTGGTTCCTTCCAGGTTGACCATATACATCGTACCTCTGATTACTCTTTCGAGCAACCGGATCCGTCACCAGTCCAACTGATGACCACCTGGCCAGGGTTTAATACGATGTAGGTCAGACCAAGGAACACACCTCCCATTAGGGGTGTGGATAGCCTGCAGGAGTGACACACTGATGCAACGCCAGTCGGGTAACCCAGTACACCGTGGTTTTGGATCACTGTATCCGGATCCTCACATATTGGTGCGCCAAAGCACCACACAACTGGTTAGTCCACCAGACATGGTTCCTCAGGGTTTAGGACTATTTTACCCTAAGCAGAAACACGGTTTAGTGCATCGGTATCTGCTCACCGATCTATGCACCGTGTTGGTTCCGTTCGGCCACAGACATTGTGCCTGGTAATGACCGTGGTGGAGACACCCACGCTCTGTCATCCCAACAGCTTATCCTGATAGGGCGACCAACCCTAATCAGAGCTGCGAACGTATTTAGGTTACATGGGACCAGTCCCTTGAGTCTCCCACTCAAGTGGATTACCGTGTAGCCATGGCTCTCTATTCTGTAATCAGAACACGTACTAAGGTACGTACCAATATGCAATCTTATACTATCAACCATACATAGCTAAACTATAGGTTTTTATGAGCTGTAGACCTCACCAATTCTAACACTTTGGGCAATCGGGTAAAAAACTAAGTTTTTTGCCTGATCTTTTAGAAATTTGCCCGATCGTCTGCCTGTCGATTGGGCGAAGTCTTTTGGGTCATCGATCAAAATTGTCTTATTGGTCAAAATTATCCGATCGATCAATTTCAACCGATGGAACTTTGGGCGATTGGGTAAAAAACCAAGTTTTTCGCCCGATCGTTTGAAAATTCACCCAATCGTATGCCTGTCGATTGGGCAAATTCTTTTGGGCTATCGGTCAAAATTGTCTGATCGATCAATTTCAGCTGGTGGAACTTTTGGCGATCGGGCAAAAAACTAAGTTTTTTGCCAGATTCTTTGGTATTTCGCCCGATCGTCTGCCTGTCGATGGGGCGAAGTCTTTTGATGGAGTGTTTATTTGGTTCGACATTTCATCTGGCTTGATGCTTCGCATGGCCCGATAGTTCGCCTGGTCCGACGCTTCGTCTGTTAGCCAGTCTGGTGGCGCCACATGTCACATAGGCTTTCCCACCAAAATTTTCAGAACTTATAAATCTCATCCTAGAGTCCATTTTTTACTCGTGCTGTCAAAATTTTTTTAGATACTTTTGCTTTTGCTCCCGAATCCTTTGTTTTCTGCTTCTTTCGTTCTCTCGTTCAATTGCAATGGCATTTGTTAGCTGCACCAAGAACATCGTTCCACCAAAGATGAGGCAGTCGAAGAAGGATAAGGCCACTGCTGAGCCTTCATCGCCTAAGATTGTAGGCAAAGGCACCCTTGGTATCCTTGGAAAGAGGCATCTTGGTGTGGGATTTGCCTCTACGCCCTCCAAGCCGGAGTATATCCCTAAGGCCGGATTCGTTCTGGGGCCGCTGAAGCCGTTGGCCGAGGAAACTGTCTTCGAATATGGCATTGGCAAGAAGATCACCGACATGAAGAGGGCAAAGTAGGAGAAGCTGCTCTCATGCTTCACTGAAGGTGTCTATTGCCCTGCCCTCGTCGGAGTGCAAACTGCCTTTGGCATCGACAACCGATCAGTCTACATGGAGGTGGCTAGCAAGGAGAAAATAATGGGCACCATCGTGACGATCGGGCAGCTCAACTGCGAATTGCGTCTGCCCCTTCTGCTGTTCGCGGCACGACTATTGAATACGTTTGCGCTTTTCCCTGGACAGCTAACGGGAAACGCGTGGAGAATAATCTACGCCTTCTGTCCGGTGGAATCCGATCACCAGGAGAAACTTAGAGCCTGCTACTCCAGCATCCCCAAAGGCAAGCAAGCCCGGATCGAGTTGGGGTATTTCTTCTACCACTACAAGTGGATTTCGAGGAAGGACAACCCCTTCTTCAACCTGCATGGTGTTTCTGTCTTTTGCCCCATCACCGACACAGTTCCCTCCGACAAGCTCTATACGGACTGGCCCATCTCTGTGTCTTGTGCGTGGACTCCTTTTTCTGTGCCCGAGACTCCTCAAAGCCAAGTGTATAAGGAGGTCGAGAGGTATGGGCCTAGAGGTGATCTGTACTGGCCTTCCGATCGTGTTGGAGCGATCGATAACTTGTTCCTAGAGTTGACATGCGGGATAAGGTCATGGAAGCAGTTTGCGAACTGCCCGATCCGCCACGGCAACGCCAACCTGATGCATCGCCAGCCAGTGAGGTATGAAGATAACGATACTCTGTATTCTGATTATGAGGAGGACCTCGATACCGGCAGGATTGTGCGATATGTACGAGTCAAGAAGAAAGTATATGGAAAGAAGAAGCGTGTTGTGCCTGGTGAGGAGAGGTTGGTCGTGACTAAGCGAGGCCAGGTCAAGAAGAGGAGGGTGATGAAGGAAGAGAAAGTGGTGAAGGAGGAAGAGTAAAAGAAGAAAGAGAAAGAAGAAGAAGAAGAAGGCGAAGGAAGAGGGGAAGAGAGTAAGGAAGAGGAGGTAGAAGAAGAGGATGAGGAAGAAGAAGAGGAAGAGAGTAAGGAAGAAGAAGAAAGGGGAGGAGGTAAAGAGGAGGGGGCCAAGGGTCAGGATGATGTGCCCCCCACCCCGCCTGGAGCTGCCCAAGTTCCTCCTATCGATGAGGCTAAGGCCTTTTGAATGGAGGATGATATCAACATGATGGACGACAGCAAGAAAGTATCGATCGTCTATCACTTTGAGACCCTGAAGCACCCCACGCGCATCATGGTCAAATATTCAGGGAGCAACGTGGTCTACGACCCGACGCCAATCACACAGGTGCCACCCGAAGGCCTCCGTCAAGGTGAGGCCTCATAGGTTTCTGCGAATGGAGTGACTGATACTGAAAAGCCAAGGCTCGCACTACGAGATGACACAGCCAAGGTGGCAACAGAAGTCGCTGCCTTGATGTCATCCCTTCAGGGGGCTGAAGGAGTTCATGGCGAGGGGGGAGATCCGTCTCCTCCCGAAGTTCCTCCTCCCGAGCCAAAGGGAGATGAGGGACAGAGGGAGATGGAGCAGGTGCCTGTGCAGGCCCCGATCCCGATTCCTGCCATGAAGACTTCTACCCCCAATGGGAAAGGAACTGATCGAGGGAAGGGGCCTACCCAACCCCAACACGGAGCCTCTGCTGGCAGGGTTAAGTTCTATCTCTTATCTTCCTTCTGTCTGGATTGAATATTGGATACGTCTTAACTTTGAATTTCTTATTTGCAGTGCTCCTGGTAGTCCACAGCCAGTGCTGCGAGAGTTGGGTAAAGTTGACATCAACTACCAACGAGCGCGTTGAGGAAGCTCTACAATCTTTCCGACGCGACCCTCGAAGAAGCCTCCACCAGGTTTGAAGTGATAGTTAGTAGCTTCAATCTCTGCCTTGTGTTGTAGCATTTTCTTTTGGTTTTTCTAACTTGTTCTTGTTGTCATGTAGGTGTCTACCGTAATTAAATTGAACAGCCGTCAAGAAAGCTGGTGAGCGGGAGGCTTTCACTGAGATAATGCGCTTGAATGCCCTCTTGGAGGAGGCTAATGACGAGAGGGAGAAGCTGGCTGCGGCTTCATCCTCGAGTCAGCATTCTACCCGCAATGCAGAGCGTCTAAAGAAGAACGTGGAGGCTTTATACGCAAGCCTGAATAAGAAGCACCACGACCTCAAGAACAGGTTCTTCAAGATAGAGAACCTTGTCTATCAGCGCCTTGAGGAGAATAAGAAGCTAAAGGCAGAGTTTGCAGCCAAGGAGGCGGCCCATGCACTTGAGACAAAACAGCTCAACGTAGACTCTGCCAATTTCAAGTCAATAGTTGAAAAAGCCGTGGAAGCCCTCAGGCTTGCTTATGGCGGAGGCGCTCAGTGTTCGAAGGCGTCGGTCGTCAGCAAAGCTCGTGGAGATAGATCTAGGGCAACCAGCATCGAGAAGACTTGATGTATCTTCACATTGTACTTATATTTTTGTATGGAATAAAATACTTTATGTATCTTCAACATTGTCCGATCGGCCAAAATTGCCCGATCGATCAATTCCAACCGGTGGAGTTCGATGTGATCAGGCAAAAAGGGATATTTTTTGCTCGATCCTATTGGAAAATTGCCTGATCGTCTGCCTATCGATCGGGTGAGGTCTTTTGGGCCATCAATCAAAATTATCCGATCGATCAAAATTATTCGATCGGTCAATTTCAACCGGTGGAACTTTGGATGATCGGGTAAAAAACCAAGTTTTTTGCCCGATCCTTTGGAAATTTGTCTGATCGTCTGCTTGTCGATTGGGCGAAGTCTTTTGGGCCATCGGTCAAAATTGTCTGATCGGTCAATTTCAACCGGTGGAAGTTTGGGCGATCGGGCAAAAAACCCAATCCTTTGGAAAATCGCCCGATCGTTTGCTTGTCGATTGGGAGAACTCTTTTGAGGCATCGGTCAAAATTGTCCGATCGGTCAATTTCAACCGGTGGAACTTTGGGCGATCGAGTAAAAAACCATGATTTTTGCCTCCCAACCATATTTTTTTTAAACCCCTACCCATCAACCTTAAGTAAATTATATACAATCGAGTATTCCTTCCAAAAACACCCTCTAAGAGCCTCGCCATTGCCTCCCAAAAACACCCAAAAATAATAAGAAAATTATATATAAATCAAGTACTCCTCTCTAAAACACCATTTAGGAGCCTCGCAATATACCTCTATATTTTTAGGATTTTTACTAGATACCCTATATTTAAGGAGCCAAAACCGCACTATATTTTTTTTAAACCCCCACCCGACTACCTTAAGTAAATTATATATATTTGAGCACTTCTCCATAAAACACCGTCTAAGATCCACGCAATATGCTCTTTATTTTTTAGAATTGTTTCTAGACTCCCTATATTTTGGGACCCAAAACCACTCCATATTTTGTTTGAACCCCCACTTGACAACTTTAAGTAAATAAATACACAATCGAGCATTCATCCCAAAAACACCCTCTAAGAGCCTCACCATTACGTCCCAAAAACACCCTAAAATCATAAGTAAATTATATATCAATCAAGCACATCTCCCTACAACACCCTCTAAGAGCCTCGCAACATGTCTCTCTATTTTTGTGATTGTTACTCGACTCCCTATATTTAGGGAGCAAAAATCGCTCGATATTTTTTTTTATTCTCCACTCGACAACCATTAGTAAATTATATACAATCAGGCACTCCTCCCCAAAACACCCTCTAAGAGCCTCGCAATATGCTCTCTATTGTTGGGATTGCTACTAGACTCTCTATATTTAGGGAGGCAAAACCACTATCTAATAGCCTCGCAATATGCTCTCTATTTTTGGGAATGCTACTAGACTCCCTATATTTAGGAAGGCAAAACCACTCCATATTTTTTTTGAACCCCCACTCGATAACCTTAAGTAAATTAAATATAATCGAGCACTCCTTCCTAAAATACCCTCTAATAGCCTCGTAATATGCTCTCTATTTTTGGGATTGCTAGTAGACTCCCTATATTTATGGAGCCAAAACCGCTCCATATTTTTTTTGAACCCCAACCCGATAACCTTAAGTAAATTATATACAATCGAGTAATTCTCCCAAAAACACCCTCTAAGAGCCTCGCCATTGCCTCCCAAAATCACCCTAAAATCATAAGTAAATTATATATAAATCAAGCACTCCTCCCTAAAACACCCTTTAAGAGCCTCACAAAATGCCTTTCTATTTTTGGGATTGCTACTAGACTCCTTATATTTAGGAAAACAAAACCGCTCCATATTTTTTTTGAATGCATACCAGACAACCTTAAATAAATTATATACAATCGAGCACTCCTCCTGAAAACACCCTCTAAGAGCCTCGTAATATGTTTTTTATTTTTGGGATTGCTACTAGACTCCCTATATTTAGGGACCAAAAATCGTTCTTTTTTTTTTGAACCCCCACCCATCAACCTTAAGTAAATTATATACAATCGAGCATTATTCCAAAAAACACTTTATTTGAGCCTCGCTATTGCTTTCTTATTTTTGGGATCGCTACTAGACTCCTTATATTGGGGAGCCAAAATCGCTCCCAATTTCTCAAGGCTTCCACCCGATAATCATAACTAAATAATATACAATCGAGCACTCCTCCCCAAAACACTTTCTAAGAGCCACGCAATATGCTCTCTATTTTTGGGATTGCTACTAAACTCCCTATATTTAGGGAGCCAAAACTGCACTATGTTTTTTTTAACCCCCACCCGATAATCTTTAGTAAATTATATATAATTGAGCAGACCTCCCAAAAACACCCTCTAAGAGCCTCGCCATTACCTCCTAAAAACACCCTAAAATCATAAGTAAATTATATATAAATGAAGCACTCCTCCCTAAAATACACTCTTAAAGTCTCGCAATATGCTCTATATTTTTGGGATTGCAACTAGACTCACTATATTCAGGGAGCCAAAACTGCTCTATATTTTTTTTGAACAGCCACCGGATAACCTTAAGTGAATTATATACAATGGAGCACTCCTCCCTAAAATACCATCTAAGAGCCTTGTAATATGCTCTCTATTTTTGGGATTGCTACTAGACTCCGTATATTTATGGAGCCAAAACTGCTCTATATTTTGTTTGAACCCCCACCTAACAATCTTAAGGAAATTATATACAATCGAGAACTCCTCGCTAAAATACTCTCTAAGAGCCTCGTAATATGCTCTCTATTTTTTGGAATTGATACTAGACTCCCTATATTTAGGGTGCCAAAATCGCTCTATATTTTGTTTGAACCCCCACCCAAGAACCTTAAGTAAATTATACATAATTGAGCATTTCTCCCAAAAATACCCTCTAAAAGCCTTGTCATTGCCTCCCAAAAATACCCTTAAATCATAAGTAAATTAAATATAAATCAAGCACTCCTCCCTAAAACACCTTTTAAGAGCCACGTAATATGCCTCTCTATTTTTGGGATTGCAACTATACTCTCTATATTTAGGGAGCCAAAACTGCTCAATATTTTTTTTGAACCCCCACTTGACAAACTTAAGTAAATTATATACAATCGAGCACTCCTTCCTAAAACACCCTCTAAGAGCCTAATATGCCATCTATTTTTGGGATTACTACTAGACTCCGTATAGTTAGGTGTTGAGAGACCAATTTATACTAATTATCCGATTATTCTCAAGCATATATCGTCAATTTGTTATGTAAAACTTTCATAATATACGTAAACTGCTTGATTCTCTTCGCATCACTAAATAATAGACTTTCATACGAACCTAACGGCATATTGGTTTGCTCTCATACATTACATGCATAAAAGATACTGAGCCCGATAGTCCAAATTATCTTTTTTATCGATAATCACATTATAATCTAATACACGTCATTTTATGTATCTTTCAGGAAATCGACCCGGTTCTCGATGCAGTTAGTTCAAGGGTATCAAGACTAAGCAGTGGATATTCTCATAGCGCTTCGATGGAGGTTGCACAGCTCATTTAGAGGCCTATTCTAAAGAACGATAAGAAAATGATACTTGGAAGAATTCGGCCGATGGAAGACATACTTCAACAAGTCACTACAACGGAAGACTCGAACCAGAAGGTGACTACATGAATGCAAACAAGAGATGATGGATTTGATGATGAGTTCGGATGATGATGACCAAGCCTCCCACGTGACCCCATTGCGCTTGAACCCATTAACCAACCCAAGTCGCCCATTCCCTACTCTTTTTATTTCACCATCGTACCTATCGCGATCGTCTATATACATAGCCGCCCATAAACCCGTCATGGCCAAGACTTCGGTCGAATCGTACAAACCCGATTCTCTCTCATGACCTTTTCTCTTCCTTCTAAATCAAAGCCGTGCATTCCCATAGGTCTTTAAGTATCAAACCCGGCTCGGTCTTGCACCCAACCTCTTAGCCATGGAGCATTGCACCTAAGCCCTCTTAAATCCCATCCCTGCATGGGCTGATCACAGCCGGTCCTTTCCCTTGTATGAGCCCAGCAAGCGGAGTCCCAAACCCATCAATGCATGCAGTAATTCACCCAATAACCTGATACCAAGCCATGCAACCGGCCACCCTTACCCGACCTCATCCTAGCCGTCCCTAGATTCGTGATCAAACTCAGCCAACCCTTTTCTCTTCCCGTACTAGCCATCCGAGACCAAGCCATGCATGTGCATGTACAAAACCTGATCCTCCCCTTACCACCTAATCACGGCCGTCCGATCCATTAATCCAAAACCCATGCAGCCCGTGCATTAGACCCGGCCCGAACCTGATGGCATGCAACCCATGCCATCAGCAATCGCCTCTCTCTCTCTTCCGTTTCTTTCTCTCCTTTCTCTCTCTAAAACCGGATCCCACCGAATTTTTCTCTCTCCCTATTTTCTCTCAACCGAGAACCCCTCCCGTAGTCCCGTGTCCTACTTTCTCTCTCTAGGCGATCTTCTCTCTCTGGGAATCCTTTCTCAAAACGATCACAGCCCACCGAACTTCTCTCTTTCTCTCTCTGCGATCTTCTCTCCTTCTCTTTCCTTAACCGTCCCAGATTTCTCTCTCTCTAAATCTCCACCCGACTCTCTCTCATACCCGATCGGCCTACGCCCGACTTCCTCTCTCTAACTAACCGATCCCGACCGCTGCCCTCTACTTTCTCTCTCTAAAATCTGCACTCTCCCGTTTCCTTCTTTCTCTCCTACTCCTTTTCCTTTTTCTCTATCCATCCAATACCCATGCAACCCGATCGGCCTGCACCCAGATTTCTTCCTCTAAAACTGAATCACCACCATCCGTAGCCCCTTTATTCTGAACTCATCACAGCCATCCATTCCATTTAAACCCAATCGGGTTCCGATCTTATGGACAGGATCTCTTTCTTCTTTTAACCTTACACCCTCATCCCTATATATGGAGGACCGACGAACCTAAGGGGCTGTCACCACCAAACACAATTCACCATCTTCAACATCCACCGGCCACCACCTACGACTAAAACCTCCACATCCCGTCACCATCGGCCATCATCATTCGTCCATCATCCGCTCGTCCTCGCCAAAACGTCAAAGCCACACCATCATCGAGCCGGATTACGAGAAGCAAAGAAGCAAAGATAGGGGAGAAGCCAAGAAGATCGTCATCATCTGGTTCCTTTGTTCTTATTGTTATTTTTTTATTATAAAATAAACAATGATATCATATGAGATGATGTGTAGCTAAATTCCATAGCTTAGGCCAAAGGGGAATACTATTGTTCTATGATGTTTTGGGGTTGATTATTAATTACGTTTCAATGTTTAAAAATAGAATCTTCCGCTAACGTATGTTGATATATTCTTTAGATTTTCCATGCATTAGATATAGTGAAAGCTTATCTTAGATTCATTATGATCATATGATGGTAAATATTAAGAATCAATGTTACATGCAATAGTATGCTTAATGCTTAGCTTTTTATAAGTATTCTATATATGTTTGCACCATGCCTGTTTTCATTGCTAAATCATCCGATTAGAATCTGTCCTTACAACGATCTAATTGAGTACAATATAATGATCAATCTTAATCTATCATAGGATGCTAGGATGAACCCTGAAGCCTAAGTTTTCCCCTAATCCAAGTATTTTTCCATAATTAAATTGCTTAGTCTTTATTAAATACTTAGTTTTTGTTAATTGCTTAGTTAATCTAATCAGAGTCTCAACCATTGTTAGCTAGATTAGGTTTCAATCAACCTTAGATTTATTAAGTTTTCTATCAAAGTCCCTGTGGGATCGACCTCGCTTCGCTGCATTACAATCAACGATTCGTGCACTTGCGAGTACAATTAAAATATCACAATATTAGGGAGCCAAAACTGCTCCATATTTTTTTTGAACAACCACCTGACAACCTAAAGTAAATTATATACAATCGAGCATTCCTCCTAAAAACACCCTCAATAGCCTCGCAATATACTCTCTATTTTTGAGATTGCTACTAGACTCCCTATATATAGGGAGCCAAAACTGCTCCATATTTTTTTTGAACCTCCACTCGACAACCTTAAGTAAATTATATAAAATCAAGCACTTCTTCCTAAAACACCCTCTAAGAGCCTCGCAATATGCTCTCTATTTTTTGGATTGCTACTAAACTCTATATATTTAGAGAGCCAAAACCGACCCATATTTTTTTTGAACCCCTACCCGATAACCTTAAGTGAATTATATACAATTGAGTACTCCTCCCTAAAACACCCTCTATGACTCGCAATATGCTCTCTATTTTTGGGATTGCTACTAGACTCCCTATATTTAAGGAGCCAAAACAGCTCTATATTTTTTTTGAACCCCCACCTGACAACCTTAAGTAAATTATATACAATCGAGCATTTCTCCCTAAACCACCCTCTAAGAGCCTCGCCATTGCCTCCCAAAAACACACTAAAATCAAAATTAAATTATATATAAATCAAACACTCCTCCCAAAACATCCTCTAAGAGACTCACAATATGCCTTTCTATTTTTGGGATTGCTACTAGACTCTTTATATTTAGGGAGCCAAAACGGCTCTATAGTTTTTTTTGAACGCCCACCCAACAACCTTAAGTAAATTATATACAATAGAGCACACCTTCCTAAAACACCCTCTAAGAGCCTGGTAATATGCATTCTATTTTTGAATTTTTTACTAGACTCCCTATATTTAGTGAGCTAAAACCGCTCCATATTTTTTTTAAACCCCCACCCGACAACCATAAGTAAATTATATACAATCAAGCATTCATCCCAAAAACACCCCCTAAGAGCATCGCCATTGCATCCCAAAAATATCCTAAAATCATAAGTAAATTATATATAAATCAAGCACTCATTCCTAAAATACCCTATAAGAGCCTCGCAATACACCTTTCTATTTTTAGGATTATAACTAGACTCCCTATATTTAGGTAGCCAAAATAGTTTAATATTTTTTTAGATTGCCCACCCGATAACCATAAGTAAATTATATACAATAGAGCACTTCTCGCTAAAACACCATCTAAAAGCCTCACAATATGCTCTTTAATTTTGGGATTGCTACTAGACTCCCTTTATTTAGGGAACCAAAATAGCTCCATATTTTTTTTGAACCCCTACCCTTCAACCTTAAGTAAATTATATACAATAGAGCATTCCTCCCAAAAACACCCTCTAAAAGCCTCGCAATTGCCTCATAAAAACACCCAAAAATTATATATAAATAAAATACTCCTCCCTAAAATACCCTATACGAGCATCGCAATATACCTCTCTATTTTTAGGATTGCTACTAGACTCCCTATATTTAGAGAGCCAAAACCGCTCCATTTTTTTTTTGAATTCCCACCCGACAACCTTAAGTAAATTATCTATAATCGAGCAGTCCTCCCAAAGACAACATCTAATAGCCTCGCAAAATACTCTCTATTTTTGGGATTGCTACTAGACTCCCTATATTTAGGGAGGCAAAACCGATCCATATTTTTTTGAACCCCCATTCGACAACCTAAGTAAATTATAAATAATTGAGCACTCCTCCCTAAAATACCGTCTAAGAGCCTCGCAATATGCCCTTTATTTTTGGGATTGCTATTAGATTTCCTATATTTATGGAGCCAAAACAGCTCCATATTTTTTTTGAACCCCCACCTGATAACCTTAAGTAAATTATAAACAATCGAGCATTCCTCCCAAAAACACCCTCTAACAGCCTCACCATTGCCTCCCAAAAACACCCTAAAATCATAAGTAAACTATATATAAATCAAGCACACCTTCCTAAAACACCCTCTAAGAGCCTTACATTGTGTCTTTCTATTTTTTGGATTGCTATTAGACTCCATATATTTAGGTAACAAAAACCGCTCCATATTTTTTTTGAATGCCAACCCAACAACCTTAAGCAAATTATATACAATCGAGCACTCCTCCCTAAAACACCTCTAAGAGCTTCGTATAATGCTCTCTATTTTTGGGATTTCTACTAGACTTCCTATATTTAGGGAGCCAAAACCACTCCATATTTTTTTTGAACCCCCACCCGTCAACCTTAAATAAATTATATACAATCGAGTATTCCTCCCAAAAACACCTTATATGAGCCTCGCCATTGCCTTCTTATTTTTGGGATTGCAACTAGACTCCCTATATTTGGGGAGCAAAAATCGGACCTAATTTCTCAAGGCTCCTAGTCGATAATCATAACTAAATTATATACAATCGAGTACTCCTTCCTATAAACTTTCTAAGAGCCTCGCAATATGCTTTCTATTTTTGGGATTGCTACTAGACTTCCTATATTTAGGGAGCCAAAACCGTTCTATATTTTTTTTAAACCCTCACCCGACAACCTTTAGTAAATTATATATAATCGAGTATTCCCCCAAAAAACATCCTCTAAGAGCCTCGTCATTGCCTCCCAAAAACACCCTAAAATCTTAAGTAAATTATATATAAATCAAGCATTCCTCCCTAAAATACCTTCTAAGAACCTTGCAATATGCCTCTCTATTTTTGGGAGTGCTATTTTTCTCCCTATATTTAAGTAGCCAAAATCGCTCCATATTTTTTTTAAACCCCCACACGACAACCTTAAGTAAATTATTTACAATCGAGCACTCATCTCTAAAATACTCTCTAAGAGCCTAGAAATATGCTCTTTATTTTTTGGGATTGCTACTAGACTCCCTATATTTAAGGAGCCAAAACAGCTCCATATTTTGTTTGAACCCCCACCCGACAACCTTAAGTAAATTAGACACAATCGAGCATTCCTCCATAAAACACCCTCTAAGTGCCTCGCCATTGCCTCCCAAAACACCCTAAAATCATAAGTGAATTATATATAAATCAAGCACTCCCTTCTAAAACACCCTCTAAGATCCTCTCAATATGCCTTACTATTTTTGGGATTACTACTAGACTCCCTATATTTAGGGAGCCAAAATTGCTCTATATTTTGTTTGAAGCCCCACTCGATAACCTTAAGTAAATTATATACAATCGAGCACTCCTATCTAAAACACCCTCTAAGAGCCTAATATGCACTCTACTTTTGGAATTGCTACTAGACTCCCTATATTTAGGGAGCCAAAACCACTCCATATTTTTTTTGAACCCCCACCTAATAACCTGAAGAAAATTATATACAATCGAGCATTCCTCCAAAAAACACCCTCTAACATCCTCGCAATATGCTTTCAATTTTTGGGATTGCTATTAGACTCCCTATATTTAAGGTGCCAAAATCGCTCCAAATTTTTTTTGAACCCCCACCCGACAACCTTACGTAAAATATATGTGTTATCGAGCACGCCTCCCTAAAACACCCTCTAAGAGCCTTGTAATATTCTCTCTATTTTTTGGGATTGCTACAAGACTCCCTATATTTAGGGAGCCAAAATCGTTCCATATTTGTTTTGAACCCCCACCCGACAAACTTAACTAAACTATACACAATCGAGTATTCCTTTCAAAAACACCCTCTAAGAGCCTCGTGATTGCCACCTAAAAACACCCTAAAATCATAAGTAAATTATATATAAATCAAGCACTCCTCCCTAAAATACCCTCCAAGAGCCACGCAACATGCCTCTCTATTTTTGGGATTGCTACTAGACTCCCTATATTTAGGGAGCCAAAATTGTACCAAATTTGTTTTGAACCCCCACCCGACAACCTTAAGTAAATTATATACAATCGAGAACTCCTTCATAAAATCCCCTCTAAGAGCCTAATATGCTCTCTATTTTTGAGATTGCTACTAGACTCTCTATATTTACGGAGCCAAAACTACTCCATATTTTTTTTGAACCCCCACCCGACAACAATATGTAAATTATTTACAATCGAGCATTCCCTTTAAAAACACCCTCTAATAGCCTCGCAATATGCTCTCTATTTTTGAGATTGTGACTAGACTCCCTATATTCAGGGAGCCAAAATCGCTCTACATTTTTTTTGAACCCCCACCCGACAACCTTAAGTAAATTATATGCAATCGAGCACTCCTCCCTAAAATACCCTCTAAGAGCCTCGTAATATGCTCTCTATTTTTGGGATTACTACTAGACTCCCTATATTTAGGAAGCCAAAACCACCCCATATTTTTTTTAACCCCCACCCGATAACCTTAAGTGAATTATATACAATCGAGAACTCCTCCCTAAAATACCCTCTAATAACCTCGCAATATGCTCTCTATTTTTGGGATTGCCACTAGACTCCCTATATTCAGGGAGCCAAAACCGCTCCATATTTTTTTTGAACCCACGCCCGACAACCTTAAGTAAATTATATACAATCGTGCATTCCTCTTAAAAATACCCTCTAAGAGCCTCACAATTGCCTTCGAAAAACACCCTAAAGTAATCATTAAATTATATATAAATCAAGCACTCCTCCTAAAGACACCCTCTAAGAGACTCACAATATGCCTTTTTACTTTAGGGATTGCAACTAGACTCCCTATATTTAGGGAGCCAAAACAGCTCCATATTTTTTTTGAACACCCACCCGATAACCTTAAGTAAATTATATACAATCGAGCACTCCTTCCTAAAACACCCACTAAGAGCCTAGTAATATGCTATCTATTTTTGGGATTGCTACTAGACTTCCTATATTTAGGGAGCCAAAACTGCTCTATATTTTTTTTTAACCCCCACCCGTCAACCTTAAAAACATTATATACAATCGAGCATTCCTCCCAAAAACACCCTCTAAAAGCCTCTCCATTGTCTCCCAAAAATACCCAAAAATCATAAGTAAATTATATATAAATCAAGCACTCCTCCTTAAAACACCCTCTAAGTGCCACACAATATGCCTCTCTATTTTTAGGATAGCTACTAGACTCTTTATATCTAAGGAACCAAAACCGCTCCATATTTTTTTTTGAACCCCCACCCGACAACCTTAAGTAAATTATATACGATTGAGAACTCCTCCCTAAAACACACTCTAAGAGCCTCGCAATATGCTCTCTATTTTTTGGGATTGCTACTAGAGTCCCTATACTTAGGGAGCCAAAATCGCTCCATATTTTGTTTGAACCCCCACCAGATAACCTTAAGTAAATTATACATAATCAAGTATTCCTCCCAAAAACACCCTTTAAGAGCCTCAATAATGCCTCCCAAAAACACCTACTAAAAGTCTCGCAATATGCCTCTCTATTTTTGGGATTGCTACTAGACTCCCTATATTTATGGACCCAAAATCGCTCCATATTTTTTTTGAACCCGTACCCGATAACCTTAAGTAAATTATAAACAATCAAGCACTCCCCCCTAAAACACCATCTAAGAGCCTCGCAATATGCCTCACTATTTTTGGGATTATAACTAGACTCCCTATATTTAGGGAGCCAAAACCGCTCTATATTTTTTTTTAAGCCCCACCAGACAACCTTATGTAAATTATATACAATCGAGTACTCCTACCAAAAACACCATCTAAGAACCTAATATGCTCTTTATTTTTTTAATTGCTACTAGACTCCCTATATTTATGGAGCCAAAACAGCTTCATATTTTTTTTGAACCCCGACCCGACAACCTTGATTAAATTATATAGAATCAAGGATTCCTCCCAAAAACACCTCTAATAGCCTCACAATATGTTCTCTATTTTTGGGATTGCTACTAGACTCCCTATATTTAGGGAGGCATAACCGCTTCATATTTTTTTTGAACCCCTACCCAACAACCTTAAGTAAATTATATGCTATCGAGCACTCCTCCCTAAAACACCCTCGAAGTATGTCGCAATATGCTCTCTATTTTTTTGGGATTGCTACTAGACTCCCTATATTTAGGGAGCCAAAACCACTACATATTTTGTTTGAATCCCCACCCGATAACCTTAACTAAATTATACACAATCGAACATTCCTCCCAAAAACACCCTCTAAGAGCCTCGCCATTGCCTCCCAAAAACACAATCGAAGAGCTTAGCAATATGCCTCTCTATTTTTGGGATTGCTTCTAGACAACCTATATTTAGGGATCCAAAATTGCTCCATATTTTTTTTGAACCCCCACCCGACAACCTTAAGTAAAATATATACAATCGAGCAATCCTTCCTAAAACACCCTCTAAGAGCCTAATATGCTCTCTATTTTTTGGATTGCTACTAGACCCCTTATATTTAGGGAGCCAAAACCGTTCCATATTTTTTTTGAACCCCCACCCGACAACCTTATGTAAATTATATACAATAGAGAATTCTTTCTTAAAACACCCTTAATAGCTTCGCAATATTCCCTCTATTTTTGGGATTGCTACTAGACTCCATATATTCAGGGAGCCAAAACCGCTCCATATTTTGTTTGAACCCCTACCCAACAACCTTAAATAAATTATATACAATCGAGGACTCTTCCCTAAAACACCCTCTAAGAGCCTCGCAATATGCTCTCTATTTTTGAAATTGCTACAAGACTACCTATATTAAGGGATCCAAAACAACCCCATATTTTTTTTAAACCCCCACCCGAGAACCTTAAGGGAATTATATACAATCGGGGATTCTTCCCGAAAATACACTCTAAGAGCCACATCATTGTCTCCCAAAAACACCCTAAAGTCATCAGTAAATTATATATAAATCAAACACTCCTCTCTAAAACACCCTCTAAGAGACTCGCAATATGTCTTTCTATTTTTGGGATTGCTACTAGACTCTTTATATTTAGGGAGCCAAAATTGCTCCATATTTTATTTTAACAACCACCCAACAACCTTAAGTAAATTATATACAATCGAGCACTCCATCATAAAACACCCTCTAAGATCCTGGTAATGTGCTCTATATTTTTTGGATTGCTACTAGACTCCAAATATTTAGGGAGCCAATACCATTCCATTTTTTTTTTAAACCCCCACCCGTCAACCTTAAGAAAATTATATACAATCGAGCATACCTCCCAGAAACACCCTCTAAAAACCTCGCCATTGCCTCACAAAAACACCCAAAAATTATAAGTAAATTATATATAAATCAAGCACTTCTCTCTAAAACACCCTCTAAGAGTCTCGCAATATGTCTCTCTATTTTTAGGATTGCTACTAGACTCCCTATATTTAAGGAGCCAAAACAGCTCCATATTTTTTTTGAACCCTCACTCGACCACCTTAAGTAAATTATATACGATTGAGCACTCCTCCCGAAAACACCCTCTACGAGCCTCGCAATATGCTCTCTATTTTTTGGGATTGCTACTAGACTAACTATATTTAGGGAGCAAAAATCGCTCCATATTTTGTTTGAACCCCTACTCGATAACCTTAAGTAAATTATACACAATCGAGTATTCCTTCCAAAAACACCCTCTAAGTGCCTCGCCATTGCCTCCCAAAAACACCCTAAAATCATAAGTAAATTATATATAAATCAAGCACTCCTCCCTAAAATACCCTCTAAAAGCTTTGCAAAATGCCTTTCTATTTTTTGGATTGCAACTAGACTCCCTATATTTAGGGAGCCAAAATCGCTCCATATTTTTTTTGAACCCCTACCCGATAACCTTAAGTAAATTATAAACAATCGAGCACTCCTCCCTAAATCACCCTCTAAAAACGTAATATGCTCTCTATTTTTGGGATTGCTACTAGACTCCTTATATTTAGGGAGCCAAAATCGTGCCATATTTCTTTTGAACCCCCACCCGAAAATATTAATTAAGCTATATACTATCGAGCATTTCTCCTAAAAACACCTTCTAATGGCCTCGCAATATGCTCTCTACTTTTAGGAATGCTACTAGACTCCCTATATTTAGGGAGCCAAAATCTCTCTATATTTTTTTTGAACCCCGACCCGATAACCTTTAGTAAATAATATATAATCGAGCATTTCTCTCAAAAATACCCTCTAAGAGCCTCATCATTGCCTCCCAAAAACACCCTAAAATATTAAGTAAATTGTATATAAATCAAGCACTCCTTTCTAAAATACCCTCTAAGAGCCTCGCAATATGCCTCACTATTTTTGGGATTGCTACAAGACTTCCTATATTTAAGGAGCCAAAACTGCTCCATATTTTTTTTGAACCCCCACCCGACAATCTTAAGTAAATTATTAATAATTCGAGCACTTCTTCCTAAAATACCCTCTAAGAGCTACACAATATGCTTTTTATTTTTTGGGATTGCTACTAGACCCCTATAGTTAGGAAGACATCAAATATTTAGGGAACCAAAACAGTTTCATATTTTGTTTGAACCCTCACCTGACAACCTTAAGTAAATTATACACAATCGAGCATTCCTCCCAAAAACACCCTCTAAGAGCCTCGCCATTACCTCCCAAAAACACCCAAAAATTATAAGTGAATTATAACTAAATCAAGCACCCCCCCCCTAAAACACCCTCTAAGAGCCTCGCAATATGCCAAACTATTTTTGGGATTACAACAAGACTCCCTATATTTAGGGAGCCAAAACCGCTCCATATTGTTTTTAAAGCCCCACACAACAACCTTACGTAAATTATATACAATCGACCACACTTCCCTAAAATACCCTCTAAGAGACTAATATGCTCTTAATTTTTTGAATTACTACTAGACTCCCTATATTTAGGGAGCCAAAACCGATTCATATTTTTTTTGAACCACCACCCAACAACCTTAAGTAAATTATATACAATCGAGCATTCCTCCCAAAAACATTGTCTAATAGCCTCGCAATATGCTCTATATTTTAGGGATTGCTACAAGACTCCCAATATTTAGGGAGCCAAAACAGCAACATATTTTGTTTTAACCCCCACCCGACAACCTTAAGTAAATTGTATGCTATCGAGCACTCCTCCCTAAAACACCCTCTAAGTGCCTTGCAATATGCTATCTATTTTTTGGGATTGCTACTAGACTCCCTATATTTAATTAAGAAGCCAAAACCGCTCCATATTTTGTTTGAACTCCACCCGAGAACCTTAACTAAATTACACACAATTGAGCATTCCTCATAAAAACACCCTCTAAGAGCCTTGCTATTGCCTCCCAAAAACACCCTAAAATCATAAGTAAAGTATATATAAATCAAGCACTAGCTCCTCCCTAAAATACCCTCTAAGTGACTCGAAATATGCTTCTCTATTTTTAGGATTGTTACTAGACTCCCTATATTTAGGGAGCCAAAATTATGCCTTAATTTTTTTTAAACCCCCACCCAACAACCTTAAGTAAATTATAGACAATCCAGCAATCCTCACTAAAACACCCTCTAAGAGCTAATATGCTCCCTATTTTTAAGATTGCTACAAGACACTCTATATTTAGGGAGCCAAAATCGCTCCATATTTTTTTTGAACCCCTACCCGAAAACCTTATGTAAACTATATACAAACGAGTATTCCTCCTAAAAACACCCTCTAATAGCCTCGCAATATGCTCTCTATTTTTTGGATTGCTACTAGACTCCCTATATTTAGGGAGACAAAACCGTTCCACAATTCTTTTGAACTCCCACCCAACAACCTTAAGTAAATTATATACAATCGAGCACTTCTCCCTAAAACACCCTCTAAGAGCCTCACAATATGCTCTCTATTTTTGGGATTGCTACTAGACTCCCTATATTTAGAGAGCCAAAACCACCCCATATTTGATTTGAACTCCCACCTAACAATCTTAAGTAAATTATATACAATCGAGTACTCCTCCCTAAAACACCCTCTAAGAGACTCGCAATATGCTCTCTATTTTTGGGATTGCTACTAGACTCCCTATATTTAGGGAGCCAAAACCGCTCCATGTTTTTTTTGAACCCATACCCTACAATCTTAAGTAAATTATATACAATCGAGTATTCCTCCCAAAAATACCCTCTAAGAGCCTCGTTATTGCCTTCCAAAAATACCCTAAAATTATCAGTAAATTATATATAAATCAAGTACTTCTCCCTAAAACACCCCCTAAGAGACTCGCAATATACCTTTCTATTTTTGGGATTGCTACTAGACTCCCTATATTTAAGGAGACAAAACCGCTCCATTTTTTTCTTGAACACCCACCCGACAACCTTATGTAAATTATATACAATCGAGCACTCCTTCCAAAAACACCCTCTAAGAGCCTGGTAATATGCTCTCTATTTTTGGGATTGCTAGAGGACTCCCTATATTTAGGGATCTAAAACCGTTCCATATTTTTTTTGAACCCCCACCCGTCAACCTTAAGAAAATTATATATAATCAAACATTCCTTCTAAAAACACCCTCTAAAAGCCTCGCCATTGCCTCCCAAAAACACCAAAAAATCATAAGTAAATTATAATAAATTAAAAACTCCTCCCTAAAACACCCTCTAAGAGCATCGCAATGTGCCTCTCTATTTTTTGGTTTTCTAGTAGACTCCCTATATTTAAGGAGCCAAAACCGCTCCATCTTTTTTTTGCACCCCCACCCAATAAAATTAAGTAAATTATATACGATTGAGTACTCCTCCCTAAAACACCCTCTAAGAGCCTCGCAATATGCTCTCTATTTTTTGGGATTGCTACTAGATTAGCTATATTTAGGAAGCTGAAACTGTTCCATATTTTGTTTGAACCCCCAGCCGATAACATTAAGTAAATTATACACAATCGAGCATTCCTCCCAAAAACAACCTCTAAGAGCCTCGCCATTGCCTCCCAAAAACTGTTGGAATTGGATCCGCTTATCAGAGTCGCAGTGGAAGCAAAAGATAGATCCGAAGATCATACGGTGTATATTTTATTACAATTAATTCTACAAAACAATCTACATGCAAATCTATGATCTTAGCATATGTACGGACACTCTAGAGGCATACTACGATCTACGGAAGACATGCATGTATCTAGTTAGGTGTTTAGAATCATCAAACCTTATATATCTATGATCTGGAGAGAACGGAATGATGAAAAATCGCACTTGAATCACAAGGGAAGCTGTCGGATAGCACCTTGTCCTTTGCGAATTGAGGAATCCTCGAAGTCCCGTCTCTGAGTGCAAGGACTACGAGCCGACGGAGGAATTCGTTGCGAAGACGACGGTGTGCTGGTAGATCTCTTCCTTCTCTTTCTTTCTTTTTCCTTCTTTTTCCTTCCTCCTTATTCTTCCTTCTTCTTCCTCTTTCTTCCTTGGCCGAAACCTTAGAAAGGGAGAGAGGGGAGGGAGTTCGGGTATTAGGAGAGGGGGAGAGATTAGACCAGCCCCTCTCTCTCTTTACCTCTTATAGGGTCGGTCTCCTAGTGCTCCAAGCAAGCTAGGGCCGGCCCCTAGTAGATAGGGATGAGAGGGGGCGGTTTTTAGGGTTTCCAAGTGTCTATCGTAAAGCCTGGACAAAAACGCCCTTCACGAAAAGTGAAAAACTGAAAGAGAAACTGAGTGAGGTGCGCTACTCGGAATCGAGTTCCGTCAGCATCTATGAGCTCCTGGAATTATTCCGCTCATTCTAAGATCCATATTCAATGTGTTCTGAGCCATATTTCAGTATTTACTAAAATACCCCTACGGTCCGTAACACATGTGAATTAGGTTCTTAGACTCCGGGCTTGCACTCCATCGCGCTACTTCGCATCCAATGTATCCAACCAGGTCGGAGAACAATTCTTATACGCAATGATAGGGTGGAACCTTCAGGGTTCAGGATCTCTAGCTCTAACCGGATCCCTGATTAACTGTTCCGATGACACACCGAAAGTTCCGTTAATCAGCCCTAATCCGATTAACCCGCGAGCCACCCAGAGTGCGACACGAGTTAAACTCTAGTGATCCTAAACTTATGTTACTCCCTCATAACCCTGTTCTCTACTATACTCCGATAATCCTTAGTCCCTCCTATTACTGGTGCCATGATATGACTCGAGCGGTGGGGAGCACCGTCAGATCCCGATCAATCATCTGACTAGGAATTGATAACTTGTCATCTATAATACCATACACCTTCCGGTACTATGCCTAGCATCCAGAACATCGTCAGTCATACTGAAAACCACCAGGCCTGGGTTAACTGTGTGGACAGATTGACTCATCAAAACGCACCCATCCAATATTGGACGTCGGATAACCTGTAGTACATGTCACTCAAGCGCCAGCCGGGTAACCCAACGTACCGTGGTATTGGACTATGGAAGATCCGTACACGTTGGCACATCAAAGCACCACACAACTGGTTGGCCCAGTGTACATGGTCCCTCAGGGTTAAGGACAGATTATCTATAGTAGTAAGACGGTTTATGCACCAGTGTCTGAATCACTGAACCGTGCACCGTCTTGGTTCCTGTTCAACACGATCATCATGCTTGGTCAGGTGAATGGGAATCCTATATTCCCGTGGTGGAGACTTCACCACATCCTCTACCTGCCAACAGCTTGTTCTTGGTGAAACGACCGGCATCACCTAAGCTGTGAACTAGTTCTAGGTCTACACATAACTAGTCCACTGGGTCTCCCAAGCATGGATCCATCACGTACCTCAGTGGCCTACTATGTTCCCTATGGTCCTTTATTATATGTGTATTAACATATACCATAGTAGTATTCTAATTAAAGCAATAACCAAAGGCATATTTATTAATGTTAATACAGAAAATCCATGCTAAGGACACACGAGCTATAACAATCTCCCACTTGGCCTAGCGGGGAACAACAGTCTTAACTCCCATGGCATCCACGTGCTTCTCAAAAGCCTTGGTCGGTAACGCCTTTGTGAAAGGGTCCGCCATGTTATCTACAGACGCCACCTGAATCACTGCAACCTCCCCTCGCTTTTGCAAGTCCCGGATAATATAGTATTTTCGCTCGATATGCTTACTCTTCTAGTGATATATTGGCTCCTTGGATTGTGTTACCACTCCACTATTGTCACAGTAAAGGACAGTAGGATCTTGAGCTCCCGATACGCATCCTAAGTCCGTGAGGAACTTCTTGAGCCACACCGCTTCCGTAGCTGCTTCGCATGCCGCAACGTACTCAGCCTCTGTCATCGAATCCGTGATACATCCCTGCTTCACGCTCCTCCAACTAACAGCTCCTCCTCCTAATGAAAACACAAACCCTGATGTCGATATCCTGGATTCTGGATCTGACGCAAAGTCAGAATCCGTATATCCAATCGGCATCAGTTCCTGTAAAGAGTAAACTAACTCATAATCTCTCATCCTACGGAGATACTTGAGTATACTTTTCACAGCAGTCCAGTGCCCTGTACCCGGATTTGACTGATACCTGCACATCATGCCTACTGTATAGCATATATCTGGTCTCATACACTGCATAGCATATATCAGACTCCCTACAGCCGAAGCATAAGGTATCTTCTGTATCTCTGCCCTCTCCTTAGGAGTCTTAGGACCCTGATCCTTGGATAATTTTATTCTATATCTAAATAGAACCAGTCCCTTCTTGGAGTTGTGCATACTGAATCTGACCAAGATAGTATCTATATAGGCTGACTGTGACAGCGAGAGAGTCTTGTTCTGGTGATCTCGAGTTACCTTGATCTCCAGAACATAACTCGTTTCACCCAGGTCTTTCATGTCAAATTGAGAGGATAACCACACATTCACTGTAGACAACGTCCCAACATCGTTTCCAATGAGCAGGATATCGTCTACGTAAAGCACTAGAAAAACTACTGTAATCTTATCGCTTCTTTTATAAACACATGGTTCATCCACGTTCTGCTTAAATCCATAAGACTGGATAGCCTGATCAAAACGCATGTTCCAACTTCTGGATGCTTGCTTCAGTCTATAAATGGACATTTGCAACTTGCACACCAGACTTTCCTGACCTTTTACGACAAAGCCTGGAGGCTGAGACATATAGATGTCTTCTTCTAAATCCCCGTTAAGAAATGCGATCTTGACGTCCATTTGCCAGATCTCCCAATCATAATGGGCTGCAATGGATAAGAGAATCCGGATAAACTTAAGCATAGCCACTGGCAAAAAGGTTTCGTCATAGTCGATCCCTTCTCGCTAGGTATAACCCTTAGTGACTAGTCTAGCTTTGTAAGTCTCAAAGGTACCATCCGGACCTCTTTTTCTTTTGTACACCCACTTACACCCAACAGGTTTAATATTGTGAGATGGTGTTATAAGTATCCAGACTGAGTTTTGGGACATCGATGTTAATTCAGCCTCCATGGCTTCCTGCCATGCTGCATGGTCAGAGGATACCATCGCTTCGTCATAGTTCAGAGGATCATCCTCCTGAAACTCTGGATCTACCATAAAGGCTTCTCCAATGTATCTATCAGGAGTACTTGTGGTCCTCCCACTGCGACGAGTCTGCGGTGGTTCCATAGGAGTCGATTCTATAATATCGTTTATCTTAGTGATATGGCTCCCACTACGTTTTTTGTCTGCGTACTCCCATCAGTACCAAGCAATTCTTCAAGAACTACTTTACTAGTGGGCTTATGGTCTATTAAATAACCCTACTCCAAGAATACGGCGTTCGTCGAGACGATAACCTTTCTATCCTCAGGATCATAAAATAAACTACCCTTTGTCCCTTTTGGATACCCAACAAACAAATACACCTTAGTCTTTGACTCCATCTTATCTCGCTTGTCCTTCCGCACATTGCTGGACAGCACCAAATCCTAAAGTGTTGTAGGCTTGGTTTTTGCTTCAACCACAGCTCCCAAGGAGTTAGAGGTACAGACTTTGATAGAACAAAGTTCAAAGTATATGCTACCGTCTCTAAGGCATATCCCCAAAAACTAGGTGGCAATATTGCATAACTCATCATAGTCCGAACCAGGTCTAACAAAGTTCGGTTTCTCCTCTCAGATACACTGTTTTGTTGCAGTATCCCTGGTGCAGTCAACTGGGATACGATCCTATGCTCACGCAGGTACCCAATAAATTCATCCGATAGGTATTCGCCTCCTCGATCCGATCGAAGAGACTTGATACTTTTACCCGTCTGCTTTTCTGCTTCAGCTCTGAACTCCTTGAACTTATCAAAGGATTCAGACTTCCGCCGCATTAGGTATATATATCCAAACCTCGAGTAATAATCTGTGAAGGTGATAAAATACTCGAAGCCTCCTATGGCACGGACACTTATGGGCCCACATACATCAGTGTGTACCAACTCTAATACCTCCTGAGATCTGCTACCTTTGGCTCGGAAAGATCTTTTAGTTATCTTGCCTTCTAAGCAAGACTCACACGTCGGTAGGCTTTCTGAAATATCTGGACTTAAAAGTCCTACCTTAACCAACCTGTGAATCCTGTCTGAGGCTATGTGTCTAAGTCTTAGATGCCAAAGGAGTGTTGGATTATCTGAGAGATTTTTCCTTTTAGATGAATTAACCATACAAGCTTCAGTTATGTTATCCTGCTTATGATTAAAGTTAATTACATAGAGACCATTATGTATCTTTCCCTTACAAACAAAGGAACCATTCAATTTAATTGACACACCAGAAGCATCAAATAAAATTGAAAAACCTTCATTATTCAATAAGGAAACAGAAATTAAGTTTCGTCTCAAGGACGGTACATAAAGTATGTCTTTAAGTAATAAACTTCTTCCATCAAGAAACTGCAAGACGATATCTCCAACTGCTTCAGCCTCTGCCACGGCCTCATTTCCCATATTTAGGATTATCTCCCCATCACCCAGTTTTCTTGTCTCCTTGAACCCCTGTAAATTATTGCAAGTATGGTTAGTGGAACCAGAATCCACAATCCATGAAACTGGAGAATAACTGGATACTACAAGGGATTCTACTATATGGATTTGAGATATACCTGTCTCAGCCTTCTTGGGAGCCGTGCGGCAGTTACCCTTCCAATGCCCCTTCTTGCCGTATCGGAAATATTTTCCTTTGGGCTTTGCCGAACCATTCTGCTTAGGAACCTGCGACTGCACCTAGCCCATCTTCACGGGCTTCTTAGACTTTCTTTTCTGAAACTTGCCTTTGGCTTTCAGATAAGAATTATGCTCTATGTTCAGGGATTGGGCTCCTGCCTTCATCCCATCCTCTGCCGCCTGGAGCACCGCTAGGAGCTCTGCGTTAGACATCTCCAACCGGTTAAGGTTGAAGTTAGTAACGAAGCCCTCAACTGTTCCTGACAGAGACGCTAGGAAAATATCGGTCTGGATCTCTGCATCCAAGATGACATCGAAGAAACCAATCTCATTCACATAGCTAAACAATTTCAGCATATGATCCCGAACTAAAGTCCCCTCTGCCATCTTCGTGGAAACCAATTTCTTGATGGTCAGGTAACGAGTTACCCGACTATGACCCTCGAATATTTCCTTTAGATAGAGCATTATGTCTGAAGCGAAGGCCATGTCTTCGACTTGCTTCTGAAGGACGGTCTGCAAGGATGCCACTATGTAGCATTTGCACATCTCATCAGCATCTAGCCAGTCTTTCTATTCCTTCAATTGAGCCTCAGTATCCTGACAGAGACGCTAGGAAAATATCGGTCTGGATCTCTGCATCCAAGATGACATCGAAAAAACCAATCTCATTCACATAGCTAAACAATTTCAGTATATGATCCCGAACTAAAGTCCCCTCTGCCATCTTCGTGGAAACCAATTTCTTGATGGTCAGGTAACGAGTTACCCGACTATGACCCTCGAATATTTCCTTTAGATAGAGCATTATGTCTGAAGCAAAGGCCATGTCTTCGACTTGCTTCTGAAGGACGGTCTGCAAGGATGCCACTATGTAGCACTTGCACATCTCATCAGCATCTAGCCAGTCTTTATATTCCTTCAATTGAGCCTCAGTAGCACTTGGTCCTGGCATGGTTGGTTGAGGGGTGCTTAGGGCAATTGTGTGTTTGCCAACGCTTAGGACGAGCATCAGGTTATGCTTCCAGTCCTTGTAGTTTGGTCCCGTAAGTTTGTTATCATTAAGGATGGAGGCAAGGGGGTCGAGCTTGGTCATGATTTCTGTAAATAATGGTTTAAAGTAAAAATTAGGGTCTACTACAATCTATTTCATGGAATTTAAATATAGATAATATTTACTTCAGCCGCTATGTCTTCACTACCTCAAGTGGAGACATCTAGGAATCTAAATTCCCTGGGCTCAAGCACTGAGACTATCGGTCCTGAATTGGAAACAGCATCTCGATGCGAGCATGCAACCGCTTCTGCCAACGGGGTTTTTATGACCTAGTCTTCATCAGAAATACCTATGGCAAACTGAAAGACCTCTCAGTCTTCTTTTGGCCAGTTTTATGTGACCCGCATGCACAGCAACAGCGGCTTCACACAAGCTTTCGGATGCTTTCCATAAATCTAGGTGGTATCGGCAAAGGGGTTCATAGGCTCCCGTAGTGCAAGAAAAAACTGTCACCCACTGCCACCGGTATCCTCCATGTCCCAAAGGAAACCACTAGACGAACCAGCATGGAAGGAAACATAGCTCTCACCCGGTGGGAATATCGAACTGCGTATCTCCCACCCAGACCCTTAGCCGGTTGATTGTGGAGGCCAGGGGCTCCCCTTTGGAGGGAACCTCTTATACATCCCTTCTTTATGAGGTTTTATGCATATCTAGAAAGGTCACGACCTCCTAGACTTAGACCCTGGTCTACCTCACTCCTACTAGGATTACAAACCTTCCCGCAAAGCATTAGTATCCTCGGAAAATATCATAGTCCCTACCTTGAATACTCAGCTTTCGCCTTTCTTGCAAAAATCACATTATATAGATTCCAAGGATCCCGATACTTCACTAGTTTGCCCATAATCCTAAGATCTGGAGCCTAGCCTAAGGTCAACGTGGAAAGGACTCCCACTAGAATGATGCCTCGTTCACAATTTGATGCCTGATGTCATAGTAGACCTCATCTCATTATAGGTTTTGATACTGGCCAAATAGGGACATCCGATAACCTCTGTCGGACCACAACCTAATGGTGGCATAACCAAATCGTGATGAGTTCATACTACCATCAAACGTCAACTAGAAACGGGTATCACTTAGTAGAATCCTAACCTAACTTGGTCGCTAGGACCATGTGGGAAAAAGACATCCCACTAGGGTTATCATACTTCTTATGGAGTCATTAGTTATCTCTAAACAAATCTAACACTGCGTCTATCTCGGTGCACAGTACTTGGCTACCTGAACTACCACGAGGGCGGTTACCACCTTTCCTTTTAACTAGCCACCAGATTCGCACGTGTTAAAACCATATAGAGACACTGATAAATCCATAAGCTAAGTACTAACCCTAAGCCTGATCTAGAGACACACTCACAAGCAAGATAGATAATTAAAATTATCATCGGGGTTCTCTAAACACTAAGAAAAGAGAATCAATAGAAATAGCATCCAAACTGAATCAAGTCCAGGGTCCGACCCCTGAACCTAAATAGCACCGCCAAGATATCATGTTTTTCTGTTCTGCAAGATCTCTGACGACGATCCCCATCATCACCAACGTGCACGCTTTCGCCGGGTCTTTGCACGCCATGGTACCGCTTGCCCGAACCGTGGATGTAGCATCATCTCCTTCTTCCTGTGACCGAAAAACTAACACGCTCTGAGCAAGTGCTCGTTCGTGTACAATTTTGCTAGAAAGAAAAAAAAAACAATCCTAGAAACATGGCTAGGGAACCGAGGGTGGTCAACCTCCACCCTCGCCCATCTAGAGCCTTAAAACCCACAAGCACAATAATAATCAATGCAAAATTAAATCCGGCGTCCGACCCCCGGAGGCATGCAATCACAGATTACTATTCAGTGCGGCACCTGCAAAAAACGATACATAGCACAATCCATAGGCATGATTTAAGCCGAACCCCGATAAAAACATATGCCATCATATATCACATGATGTTTTTCACGAATTCATGCATGAAACATACGCCAAAGCGTGCTCTGATACCAATTGTTGGAATTTGATCTGCTTATCAGAGTCGCAACAGAAGCAAAAGATAGATCCGAAGATCATACGGTGTATGTTTCATTACAATTAATTCTACAAAATAATCTACATGCAAATCTATGATCTTAGCATATGTGCGGACACCCTAGAGGCATACTACGATCTACGAAAGACATGCATGCATCTAGTTAGGTGTTTAGAATCATCATACCTTATGGATCTATGATCCGGAGAGGATGGAACGATGAAGAATCACACTTGAATCGCAAGGGAAGCTGTCGGATAGCACCTTGTCCTTTGCGAATTGAGGAATTCTCGAAGTCCCGTCTCTGAGTGCAAGGATTATGAGCCGACGAAGGAATTTGTTGCGAAGACGACGGCATGCCGGTAGATCTCCTCATTTTCTTTCTCTCTTCTTTCTTCTCCTTTTCTTCTCCTTCTTCTTCCTTCTTCTTCCTCTTTCTTCCTTGGTCGAAACCTTAAAGAGGGAGAGAGGGGAGGGAGTTCGGGTATTAGGAAAGGGGGAGAGCTTAGACCGGCCCCTCCCTCTCTTTACCTCTTATAGGGCTGGTCTCCTAGTGCTCCAAGCAAGCTAGGGCCGTCCCCTAGTAGATAGGGATGAGAGGGGACGGTTTCTAGGGTTTCCAAGTGTCTATCGTGAAGCCTGGACGAAAACGCCCTTCACAAAAAGTGAAAAACTGAAAGAGAGACTGAGTGAGGTTCGCTACTCAGAATCGAGTTCCGTCAGCTCCTATGAGCTCCTGGAATTATTCCGCTTATTCTATGATCTATATTCAATATGTTCTGAGCCATATTTCAGTATTTACCAAAATACCCCTACGGCCCGTAACACATGTGAATTAGGTTCTTAAGTTCCGGGCTTGCACTCCATCGTGCTACTTCACATCCAACGTATCCAACCAGGTCGGGGAACAATTCCTATACGCAACGATAGGGTGAAACCTTCAGGGTTCGGGATCTCTAGCTCCAATCGGATCTCTGATTAACTGTTCCGGTGACACACCGAAAGTTTCGTTAATCAGCCCTAATCCGATTAACCCACGCAGCCACCCAGAGTGCGATGCGAGTTGAACTCTAGTGATCCTAAATTTATGTTACTCCCTCGTAACCCTATTCTCTACTATACTCCGATAATCCTTAGTCTCTCCTATTACTGGTGCCATGATACGATTCGGGCGGTGGGGAGCACCGTCAGATCCCGATCGATCATCTAACTAGGAATTGATGACTTATCATCTATAACACCACACATCTTCCGGTGCTATGCCTAGCATCCGGAACATCGCCAGTCATACTGATAACCACCAGGCCTGGGTTAACTGTGTGGACAGATTGACTCATCAAAACGCACCCATCCAACACTGGAAGTCAGATAACCTGTAGGGATTATATGTCACTCAAGTGCTAGCCAGGTAACCCAACGTACCATGGTATTGGACTATGGAAGGTACGCACACATTGGCACATCAAAGCACCATGCAACTGGTTGGCCCAGTGTACATGGTCCCTCAGTGTTAAGGACATATTATCTATAGTAATAAGACGGTTTATGCACCAGTATCTGAATCACTGAACTGTGCACCGAACTGTGCACCGTCTTGGTTCCTGTTCAACACGATCATCGTGCTTGGTCAGGTGAATAAGAATCTCACATTCCCGTGGTGGAGACTTCACCACATCCTCTACCTGCCAACGGCTTGTTCTCGGTGAAGCGACCGGCATCACCTAAGCTGTGAACTAGTTCTAGGTCTACACACAACTGGTCCACTGGGTCTCCCAAGCATGGATCCACCACGCACCTCAGTGGCCTACTGTGTTCCCTAGGGTCCTTTATTATATGTGTATTAACATATACCATAGTAGTATTCTAATTAAAGCAATAACCAAAGGCATTTTTATTAATGTTAATACAGAAAATCCACGCTAAGAACACACGAGCGATAACAAAAACACCCTAAAATCATAAGTAAATTATATATAAATCAAGCACTCCTTTCTAAAAATACCCTCTAAGAGCCTCGTAACATGCCTGTCTATTTTTGGGATTGCTACTAGACTCTCTATATTTAGGGAGCCAAAATTGCTCCATATTTTTTTTGATCCCCCACCCGATAACCTTAAGCAAATTATAAACAATCAAGCACTCCTCCCTAAAACACCCTCTAAAAGCCTAATATGCTCTCTATTTTTGGGATTGCTACTACAATGCTTATATTTAGGGAGCCAAAATCGCTCCATATTTTTTTTTGAACCCCCACCCAAAAACCTTAAGTAAATTATATACAATCAAGCATTCCTTCCAAAAAACCCCTCTAAGAGCCTCGCCATTACCTCCAAAAAATACCCAAAAATCATAAGTAAATTATAAATAAATCAAGCACTCCTCACTAAAATACCCTCTAGGAGCCTTGCAATATGCCTCTTTATTTTTAGGATTGCTATTAGACTCCCTATATTTATGGTGCCAAAACCGCTCCATATTTTTTTTGAACCCCACCCGACAAACTTAAGTAAATTATATTCGATTAAGCACTCACTACAAGAAATAGGTTTATTACCAACGGAACTTTACATTTCCGTCGGTAATAATATCTATTTTACCGAGGGTAAGGATATTTTCCGTCGGTAATAGGACTTTAATTTTTTTAATTTTTTTGCATATATATTACCGATGGTTATTTATAATCCGTCGGTAAATATATATTACCTACGGAATATATTATTGCTGTCGGCATAATAGGTTATTACTGACGGTAATACAATAGTCCATCACAAATATTATTTCTTTTTATTTTTATAAATTTTTTACATATATTTATACCGACGGGAATCAAAATACCGTTGGTAATATATATTTTACCGACGGTAATAAAAATATCGTCGGTAATATATATTTTACCGACGGAATACTAAATCCCGTCGGTAATTAGCCTGCGATTAATAACAAAACCGAGCCCCCCCTCGCCCTGTTGCTGTCTGGATCTCTATTCTCTTCCCTCCCTCCCCCCTTCGATTTCAATCCCTGCCCCCCACCCCCCCGGCCCCCCTCCGACGCAGCCCCCCGGTCTCCCCTTCGGTGATGCCGCTACTCCGGTATCTCCTCCGCCGGCGCTGCTGCTCCGGCCTCTCCTCCGCCGACGCCACTGCTCCTCCTTCTCCTCCCTTTCCGGTAACCCTAATCCGGCCCTAAAGTTTGAAATATTTGCATAATACCCCTTTTGTCAAGTACTTTATTTTCTCATTTGATGATTTTTATCTGATTAAAACTAATTGCACTCTGTAGTTTAGCTCAAAAATACTTAAGCACTATGTAGTTTATTTTGTTACAAATCGCTCCCTAAAGTTTGAAACGTTAGCACAATACCCCTTTTGTCAACTACGTAATTAGGGGTATGCAGGATCCAAACCAAACCGACCAAACCAAACCGACTGAATTTTATCGGTTTCAACACACTCAACGGATCAGATTGGATTAGGTTTTCTAAAAACCGATATGATTGGATCGGTTATCGGATTTGTCAATTAAAAACCGACCTAAACCGAACCAAACTGGACTAGTACTTTGTGGGCTAGTAGGATCAACACACTCAACAGATCGGATTTTAGGGTTAGGGTTTAGGTTAGGGTTTAGGTTTTAGGATTTAGGTTTTAGGGTTAGGGTTTAGGGTTTTAGGGTTAGGGTTTTAGGGTTTAGGTTTTAGGTGTTTAGGGTTTAGGTTTAGGGTTAGGGTTTAGGGTTAGGATTTAGGGTTTTAGGTTTTAGGTTTTAGGTTCTAGGGTTATGGTTTAGGGTTTTACGGTTTAGGGTTTAGGGTTTAGGGTTAGGATTAGGGTTTAGGAGTTAGGGTTTAGGGTTAGGGTTTAGGAGTTAGGGTTTAGGGTTTTAGGGTTAGTGTTTAGGGTTTTAGGGTTAGGGCTTAGGGTTTTAGGGTTTTAGGGTTTAGGTTTCAGGGTTAAGGTTTAGGATTTAGGGTTTACGATGTTATATTGGTGAAGTTAAAAAATATTTTTTTTAACCTAAACGCTAAACCCTAACCTGGATTGTTTCATATGTAAATTGGACTGTTAGAAAATGAATATCTTACTGTTTCATATGTAAATCAAATTGTTTCATATATAAATCATATTGTTTCATATGTATATCATATTGTTTTAAACTATTTTATATGTAAATCAAACTGTTTCATATTGTTTCATATGTAAATCATACTATTTCATATGTAAATCAAACTATTATTTATAGCATAATATTTCGTATAGAAAAATATTACTGCTTTCAGATGGCATCGCGGTCGAGGGTTCATAGAGGCAGGGGTGGGCTAGCTCGGAGCGCTCCGACTGCCACCCCAGGGTCTGAGGCCGAGCCTTCCGGATCTGCTAGTGCTGTTCCTCTCTCCACACCAGCTCCTAATGAGGTCGCAGCCTCCGGAGCTTCGAGCAGTACTCAGTGTTGGAAATAAATCCATGGTAGAGGCCTACAGCAGAAGCAAAGAGCAGGTCCGAAGATCGTGAGCGGTGTGCGTTACATATCATAATTTTCATCAAAACGATCTACACGTGCGTGTATGAATCTAGCATTGTAACTACGCGAACCCCTAACATCGATCTAACGTGAAAGAACAATCTAGCATGCATGCATGTTCTATCTATACTAGATCTACATGTTAGAGATCATACATACGTGTGGATTCTTTCACCGCGACAAGTTTCTTCTTTGTCGATGGAGACGGGCTCGGATCTGCTTGACATAGCTTTGGTACGATAGCTATAACTTTCTTCTCTGAACTCGGATTAAGCTAAAATTTGGACTGAAGGTAGCTAACTTTGAAACTCAACTATTGCAACAAGTTTCACCCCATTTGGACTTCTGTAGCTCTCGTAATCATCGAAACAACACTGATTTTCTGTGCAGATTCTGGACAGTAAAAGCTTGCGGGAGATGTCTTCTAGTTCACCCGATCTCGCACGATGCACGGCACCTTATCGATGGATCTCTGAGTGCCTCCATCCGACGAGCCTTTTCCCTCTACAAAATCCTACGCGAAGAAGATGAGTCGCCATCAAATGGCGCAAGCGAGGGAGAGAGAGACGAGAGAGGATAAGAGAAGAGAGGAGAGGGGGTGGCTAGGGTTTCCCCATGGCATGGCCGGCGCCTAGGGCTTGCATCACCGACCCCCCATCTCCCCCGTTACTCTTATATAGGGCTGCCCTATCCTTATGGATGAGGCTAGTACGGATAAGGTTCAACTAATTCAAACCTCTCCCTATATATCTCTCCTTTTTCTCTATCTTTTCCTTGGTTTTGAAAACGATCAAAACCAGCCCATTTTCTATGCCTCATGACCGGCCCCTTCATTGGAGGCAACAACCTCCTGAAACCAATGGGGCCGGCCTTGACCAGTCTCCCAACACTTAGGGTCGGCCCCTCTAGTGCATAGTGGTGCATGGTATGACCAAAACACCCTTATGTCACTAGTTGGTCGTTCCTCGTGTACGAGACTTTGCAAGGCACACATAAGTGAAGTGCACCAGTGATTTCATTATTCTCTGAGGTTCTCATAGGGTGCCCCTAGTGAAGTCAACTAGTCAACTCGTAATATATCTCGGTGCATCGCACCCATGTGGCAAAGTCCACTTATGGTAAGGAATTGCTACATGCGTCTCTGTACTAACCTAGGGTTTCCCCTTAGTGCACACACGTAGCTACGCATCTACCGTGCACTAGTACGAAGCACTCACGGAGTGTAGGCTTGGACTTCTCGTTTCCTCTAACTGCGTTCTATGTTTCGAGGAGATGGTACAAGGACCGTACATAATATCGATAAGGTGGAACCTTCAGGGACCAGGGTTCATAGCTTCCAACTCAGACTCGATCGACATACTACCCGAGTGTACCATCGATCCTCTGAATCCAAGTTAACCTGCGTGGCCACCCAGAGTACGACGCAGGCTGCACTCTAATTCCCCCGGACTTACTATGTTCTCCCTTATACCCTTGCTCTCCGCTTAGTATGGTAAACCCACTGTCCCTCCAACTGGTGCCATAACGCAACTCGAGTGGTGGAGAATACCATCAGACTCGAGTGCTCATATGACTCGGTTCCTTCCAGGTTGACCATGTACATCGTACCTCTAATTACTTTGCCGAGTAACCGGATCCGTCACCAGTCTAACTGATGACCACCTGGCTATGATTTAATATGACGTAGGTCAAACCAAGGAACGCACCTCCCATTAGGGGTGTGGATGGCCTGCAGGAGTAACACACTAATGCAACGCCAGCCGGGTAACCCAGTATACCATAGTTTTGGATCACTGCATCCGGATCCTCACATATTGGTGCGCCAAAGCACCACACAACTGGTTAGTCCATCAGACATGGTTCCTCAGGGTTTAGGACCATTTTACCCTAAGCAGAAACACGGCTTGTGCACCGGTGTCAGCTCACCGATCTGTGCACCATATTGGTTCCGTTCAGCCACAGACACTGTGCCTAGTAATGACCGTGGTAGAGACACCCACGCTCTGTTATCCCAACAGCTTATCCTGATAGGGCAACCAACCCTAATCAGAACTACGAACGTATTTAGGTTACATGGGACCAATCCCTTGAGTCTCCTACTCAAGTGGATTACTATGTAGCCATGGCTCTTTATTCTATAATCAGAACACGTACTAAGGTACGTACCAAGATGCAATCTTATACTATCAACCATATATAGCTAAACTATAGGTTTTTACGAGCTATAGACCTCACCAATTCTAACACTCAGTACTCGGCTACAGCGTCTACACCCACAGGTAATGTTTAGATCTAAAGTTTTATATATATTGTAAATACTTGTTCAGTACTGATATATATTTTATTTACAGGGTCGAGGATCACCAGGCATGTAGGTGACTGGGGCGTGACGATGGCCCGGTGCTTGTCGACCTTACGCGAGCCGCTTTCCCTACAATGGAGCGGTAGGACCTTTGTGGGCGAGCACGCTTCTGACGCCGCCACGTGGGTCGGTATGATAGTACGGGAGGAGAGGAAAACCCCTATTGTGGGGATAAAGTGGTGGAAGAACATTGATGCATCCTATAAGGAGAGGATGTATCAGGTCTTTTTGGTACGTTAGCTTCATTAAAGCATTTTAGAATAATATCGTACTTCTTTATAATTTGATTTGATAAAATTACTTGTTTCTAAATTGATTTTACAGGAGAAATTTAAATGGGAGAACATGGAAACCGACACCCATCGGGAGGACTTGTGGAAGACGATGAGTGAGCGGTACAGGGATTACCGTTACGAGCTCTACCAACTCTACGGTTACTTGGTCGGCAAGCCGGCTGAGGAGTTATAGGCTATGACTGTGACGAGAGACACGCCACTGCTACACGTTCTACAGTTTTTGGTCACTTACTGGGCCACTCCTTAATTTCAGGTATAATTATTATTTTGTTGATTCGTACTTGTTTTAATGTTATACTAAAAATTTGTATTAATGTTTGAAAATTAAATCGATTGACACAGGCGAGTTCTGCTAAAGGCAAACAGAATAGAAATGCCACGACGACACCTGCTCCAGTGAGGGGGAGGACCTCCATGCCCCAGCTTGCCCAGCAGTTGGTAAATGATACAAACATTTTATTATTTAAAGCTCTATAAATGTTATATTAACTCATCTATTTATTTTATATATCAAACAAACACAGTCCTGGGGCCACGAGTCTAATCGGATTGACCTTTTTGAGGCCTCTAGGAGGCGGCGTACCGATGGGGCATTTATGGACGACAGGGTTGCCTCGCAAGTAGTAAGTAATTAAATTATTGTTAATATATTCGTATACGTATACCATCAAATATCATTGAATATCATTGGTTGCTTTCATATAGGAGAGAATGCGACTTATGGTGACCCCATCGGCGCGAGGCCGGCTCCTCCTCCAGCTCAGTATATGTCGACTCAGCGATGGATACTGTGCTCAGACCTGCCACGCACAGCCGTGTCCTCTATACGGGCCTTGGAGTTACGGCTTCCTCGTACTTTGGACGAGAGGGTATGCGCTCGAGGGCACGGGATACCCAGACCGGTGCTATCACTCAGTTGCAATCTGCCCTAGACGTGGAGCACGAGCAGAGGCAGGCCGTCGAGCACATGGTTGAGGCGGAGCACGAGCAGAGGCAGGCCCTTGAGCAGAGGGTTGAGGCGAAGAGGCAGGCCCTCGAGCGTAGGATTGAGACGGAGAGGCAGGCCCTCGATGAGGAAAGAGAAGCTCGCAGGGCACTGGAGCATCGGCTTAATGAGTTCATAAGCCGGTCTAGCGGTGGCCCATGTGCATGATCAGGTATATACTAATCTTTATAATATTAGTAAAAAATATGAATCTTACTAATTTGAGTTTAGATCATATTATCACGCAAACATGATAACTTATGATTTTCCAACGCTTAAATTCTAAATTAGACAATCGGATGGTAAATTGTTAAAATTTACAATTAGAACTCGCTCGCAAGTCCGAAATACGGAATTATTCCAAGTACGAATTGTTTAAATTTCCAATTAGAACTCGCTCGCAAGTTCGAAACACGCTAACTTATGATTTTCCAACGCTTAGACTCTAAATCGGTCAACCGGATCGTAAATTATTAAAATTTTCAATTAGAACTCGCTCGCAAGTCCGAAATACGGAATAATTCTAAGTACGAATTATCGGAGGCCGATCCGATGACTATCCGATTGAATCCAAACCAATTTCAAATCCGAAACGCGCTAACTTATGATTTTTCAATGCTTAGACTCTAAATCGGTCAATCGGAGCGTAAATTGTTAAAATTTTCAATTAGAACTCGCTCGCAAGTTTGAAATATGAAATAATTAAAAGTACGAATTATCGGATGTCGATCCGATGACGATCCGATCGAATCCAAACCTATTTCAAATCTGAAACATGCTAACTTATGATTTTTCAATGCTTAAACTATAAATCGGTCAATCGGAGAGTAAATTGTTAAAATTTACAATTAGAACTCGCTCGCAAGTCCGAAATACGGAATAATTCCAAGTACGAATTACCGGATGCCGATCCGATCGAATCTAAACATATTTCAAAACCGAAACACGCTAACTTATGATTTTTCAACGCTTAGACTCTAAATCGGTCAATCGGAGCGTAAGTTATTAAAATTTCCAATTAGAACTCGCTCGAAAGTCCGAAATACGGAATAATTCCAAGTACGAATTATCGGATGCCAATCTGATGATGATCCGATCGAATCCAGATCTATTTCAAATCCGAAACACGCTAACTTATGATTTTTCAATGCTTAGACTCTAAATCGGTCAATCAGAGCGTAAATTGTTAAAATTTACAATTCAAACTCGCTCGCAAGTCCAAAATACAAAATAATTCCAAGTACGAATTATCGGATGCCGATCCGATGACGATCCGATCGAATCCAAACCTATTTCAAATCCGAAACATGCTAACTTATGATTTTCCAACGCTTAGACTCTAAATCGGTCAATCGGAGCGTAAATTGTTAAAATTTACAATTAGAACTCACTCGCAAGTTCGAAATACAGAATAATTCCAAGTATAAATTATCGAATGCCGATCTGATGATGATCCGATCGAATCCAAACCTATTTCAAATCCGAAACACGCTAACTTATGATTTTTCAACGCTTAGACTCTAAATCGGTCAATCAGAGTGTAAATTGTTAAAATTTACAATTAGAACTCGCTCGCAAGTCCGAAATACGGAATAATTTCAAGTACAAATTATCGGATGCCGATCCGATGATGATCCGATCAAATCCAAACCTATTTCAAATCCGAAACACTTTAACTTATGATTTTTTAATGCTTAGACTCTAAATCGGCCAATCGGAGCATAAATTGTTAAAATTTACAATTAGAACTCGCTCGCAAGTCCAAAATATAGAATAATTCCAAGTACAAATTATCAGATACTGATCCGATGACTATCCGATCGAATCCAAACCTATTTCAAATCCGAAACACGCTAACTTATGATTTTCCAACGCTTAGACTCTAAATCGGTCAATGGGAGTGTAAATTGTTAAAATTTACAATTAAAACTCGCTCGCAAGTCCGAAATACAGAATAATTCCATGTACGAATTATCGGATGTCGATCCGATGATGATCCGATCGAATCCAAACCTATTTCAAATCCGAAACACGCTAACTTATGATTTTTCAACGCTTAGACTCTAAATCGGTCAATCGGAGTGTAAATTGTTAAAATTTACAATTAGAACTCGCTCGCAAGTCCGAAATATGGAATAATTCCAAGTATGAATTATCGGATGCCGATCCGATAACGATCCGATCGAATTCAAACCTATTTCAAATCTGAAACACGCTAACTTATGATTTTCAACGCTTAGACTCTAAATCGATCAATCGGAGCATAAATTGTTAAAATTTACAATTAGAACTCGCTCGCAAGTCCGAAATACGGAATAATTCCAAGTACAAATTATCAGATGTCGATCCGATGACGATCCGATCGAATCCAAACCTATTTCAAATCCGAAACACGCTAACTTATGATTTTCCAACGCTTACACTCTAAATCGGTCAATCGAAGCATAAATTGATAAAATTTCCAATTAGAACTAGCTCGCAAGTCCGAAATACGGAATAATTCCATGTACGAATTATCGGATGCCGATCCGATGATGATCCGATCGAATCCAAACCTATTTCAAATCCGAAACACGCTAACTTATGATTTTTCAACGCTTAGACTCTAAATCGAACATCGGAGGGTAAATTGTTAAAATTTATAATTAGAACTCGCTCGCAAGTCTGAAATATGGAATAATTCCAAATACGAATTATCGGATGCCGATCCGATGATGATCCGATCGAATCCAAACCTATTTAAAATCCGAAACATGCTAACTTATGATTTTTCAACGCTTAGACTCTAAATCGGTCAATCGGAACGTAAATTGTTAAAATTTACAATTAGAACTCGCTTGCAATTCCGAAATACGGAATAATTCCAAGT
Organism: Chamaelirium japonicum; assembly: GCA_947650365.1. Classification (NCBI taxonomy): domain Eukaryota; kingdom Viridiplantae; phylum Streptophyta; class Magnoliopsida; order Liliales; family Melanthiaceae; genus Chamaelirium; species Chamaelirium japonicum. The sequence continues at coordinate 51,422,345 of OX393558.1, read as the reverse complement.
ACAAACTATAGGATGCTGATCCGATGATGATCCGATCGAATCCAAACCTATTTCAAATCCGAAACACGCTAACTTATAATTTTTCAACGCTTAGATTCTAAATCGATCAATCGGAATGTAAATTGCCAAAATTTATAATTAGAACTCGCTTGCAAGTCCGAAATACAAAATAATTCCAAGTACAAATTATCGAATGCCGATCCGATGAAGATCCGATCGAATCCAAACCTATTTCAAATCCGAAACACGCTAACTTATGATTTTTCAATTCTTAGACTCTAAATCGGTCAATCGGAGTGTAAATTGTTAAAATTTAGAATTAGAACTCGCTCGTTAGTTCAAAATACAGAATAATTCTCAGTACGAATTATCGAATGCTGATCCGATCAAATCCAAACCTATTTCAAATCAGAAACATGCTAACTGATGATTTTTCAATGCTTAGACTCTAAATCGGTCAATCGGAGCGTAAATTGTTAAAATTTATAATTAGAACTCGCTCGCAAGTCCGAAATACGGAATAATTCCAAGTACGAATTATCGGATGCCGATCGATGACAATCCGATCGAATCCAAACCTATTTCAAATCCGAAACACGCTAACTTATGATTTTTCAATGCTTAAACTCTCAATCGGTCAATCGGAGAGTAAATTGTTAAAATTTCTAATTAGAACTCGCTCGAAAGTCCAAAATATGGAATAATTCCAAGTACGAATTATCGGATGCCGATTCGGTGACGATCCGATCGAATCCAAACCTATTTCAAATCCGAAACACGCTAACTTATGATTTTTCAACAGTTAAACTCTAAATCGGTCAATCGGAGCTTAAATTGTTAAAATTTACAATTAGAACTCGCTCGCAAGTCCGAAATACGGAATAATTTCAAGTACAAATTATCGGATGCCGATCCGATGATGATCCGATCGAATCCAAACATATTTCAAATCCGAAACACGCAAACTTATGATTTTCCAACGCTTAGACTCTAAATCGGTCAATCGGAGCGTAAATTGGTAAAATTTACAATTAGAACTCGCTTGCAAGTCTGAAATACGGAATAATTCAAAGTACGAATGATTGGATGCTGATCCGATAACGATCCGATCGAATCCAAACCTATTTCAAATCCGAAACACGCTAACTTATGATTTTTCAACGCTCAGACTCTAAATCGGTCAATCGGAGTGTAAATTATTAAAATTTACAATTAGAACTCGCTCGCAAGTCCGAAATACGGAATAATTCCAAGTACAAATTATCGGATGCCGATCCAATGACGATCCGATCGAATCCAAACCTATTTTAAATCCGAAACATGCTAACTTATGATTTTTCAATGCTTACTCTAAATCGGCCAATCGGAGCGTAAATTGTTAAAATTTACATTTAGAACTCGCTCGCAAGTCCGAAATATAGAATAATTCCAAGTACGAATTATCGGATGCTGATCCGATGACTATCCGATTGAATCCAAACATATTTCAAATCTGAAATACGCTAACTTATGATTTTCCAATGCTTAGACTCTAAATCGGTGAATCGGAGCGTAAATTATTAAAATTTCCAATTAGAACTCGCTCGCAAGTCCTAAATATAGAATAATTACAAGTACGAATTATTGGATGCCGATCCGATGATGATCCGATCGAATCCAAACCTATTTCAAATCCGAAACACGCTAACTTATGATTTTTCAATGCTTAGACTCTAAATCGGTCAATCGGAGCGTAAATTGTTAAAATTTACAATTAGAACTCGCTTGCAAGTCCGAAATATGGACTAATTCCAAGTACAAATTATCAGATGCCAATTCGATGACGATCCGATCGAATCCAAACCTATTTCAAATCTGAAACATGCTAACTTATAATTTTTCAACGCTTAGACTCTAAATCGGTCAATCAGAGAGTAAATTATTAAAATTTCCAATTAGAACTCGCTTATAAGTCCAAAATTTGGAATAATTCCAAGTATGAATTATCAGATGCCGATCCGATGACGATCCGATCGAATCCAAACCTATTTCAAATCCGAAACACGCTAACTTATGATTTTTCAACTCTTAGACTCTAAATCGGTCAATCAGAGTATAAATTATTAAAATTTACAATTAGAACTCGCTCGCAAGCCCGAAATACGGAATAATTCCAAGTACGAATTATCGGATGCCGATCTGATGACGATTCAATCGAATCCAAACCTATTTCAAATCCGAAACACGCTAACTTATGATTTTTCAATGCTTAGACTCTAAATCGGTCAATCGGAGTGTAAATTGTTAAAATTTATAATTAGAACTCGCTCGCAAGTCCGAAATGCGGAATAATTCCAAGTACAAATTATCGGATTCCGATTCGATGACTATCCAATCGAATCCAAACCTATTTCAAATCCGAAACACGCTAACTTATGATTTTCCAATGCTTAGACTCTAAATCGGTCAATCGGAGCATAAATTATTAAAATTTCCAATTAGAAGTCACTCACAAGTCTGAAATACGAAATAATTCCAAGTACGAATTATCGGATGCCGATCCGATGACGATCCGATTGAATCAAAACCTATTTCAAATCCGAAACACGCTAACTTATGATTTTTCAATGCTTAGACTCTAAATCAGTCAATCGGAGTGTAAATTGTTAAAATTTACAATTAGAACTTGCTCACAAGTCCGAAATACGGAATAATTCCAAGTACGAATTATCGAATGCCGATCCGATGACGATCCGATCGAATCCAAACCTATTTCAAATCTGAAACATGCTAACTTATGATTTTTCAATGCTTAGACTCTAAATTGGTCAATCGGAGCGTAAATTGTTAAAATTTTCAATTAGAACTCGCTCATAAGTCCGAAATACGGAATAATTCCAAGTACAAATTATCGAATGCTGATCCGATGATGATCCGATCAAATCCAAACCTATTTCAAATCTGAAACATGCTAACTTATAATTTTTCAACGCTTAGACTCTAAATCGGTCAATCGGAGCGTTAAATTATTAAAACTTACAATTAGAACTCGCTCGCAAGTCCAAAATACAAAATAATTCCAAGTACGAATTATCGGATGCCGATCCAATGATGATCCGATCGAATCCAAACCTATTTCAAATCCGAAACACGCTAACTTATGATTTTTCAACACTTAGACTCTAAATCAGTCAATCGGAGCGTAAATTGTTAAAATTTCCAATTAGAACTCGCTCGCAAGTCCGAAATCCGGAATAATTCCAAGTACAAATTATCGGATGCCGATCCGATGACGATCCGATCGAATCCAAACCTATTTTAAATCCGAAACTCGCTAACTTATGATTTTTCAACGCTTAGACTCTAATTAGAACTCGCTCGCAAGTCCAAAATATAAAAAAATTACAAGTATAAATTATCGGATGCCGATCCGATCGAATCCAAACCAATTTCAAATCCGAAGCACGCTAACTTATGATTTTTCAACGCTTAAACTCTAAATTATAGATATAAACTATTTTTTTAACAAATACATGTTAATTGCAGGATGTGCAGCGTCAGGGGATGAGAGCACCAGCGTTGGTGCCGGGCGGCGTGGGGTGGTTGAGCTAGGGCACGCAGCTTCCCTCAGTTTTGGATTGTGTAAAAATAATTTTATAATAAATATGTGGTCATTTTTTGGTCTTGTCTATAATTGTCTGGTATTGTCGTAATATTTGATAATTTGTGGTAATGGTAATTTGTGGTAATATTTGATAAATTATGGTAATGGCAAATTATGGTAATATTTGATAAATTACATGTGGTAATATTTGATAAATTGCGGTAATATTTGATTTTGTCAATTATGATAATATTTGAATATATTATGGTATTGTTGTAAATCATTGGAATTAAATAAATTAAAACAATTTTTAAAAAAAAAATTATGTGTTTTTACTGACAGAATGTATAAATTTCGTCGATAATAAACTATTTTATTTTTTAAATTATTTATATATTACTGACGGAACATATGTGTTCGTCGGTAATATATAAACTATTACCGACAGTAAGACTGTCCCCCGTTGGTAATAAGCCTATATATTGCCGATGGAGGATAAATTCTTATCGGTAATAATTAATTATATTTTGAATTAAGTAAAAATATATTATTGACGGTAACATACTAACCGTCGGTATTAATAAGTAATACCGACGAAAATTTATTTTCCGTCGCTAATTTTTCCCGACGCCTTATTTCCCAACAGACCAGCGACAAAAATGAAGTACGTCGGGAAATATAATTGCCGACGGGAAATCAACTTTACCAACGGATATATTACGTCGGTAAAAACTATTTTTTTTGTAGTGAATCCTCCCTAAAACACTCTCTAAGAGCCTTTAAATATGATCCCTAATTTTTGGGATTGCTATTAGACTCCTTATATTCAGGGACCCAAAACCGCTCCATATTTTGTTTGAACCCCCAGCCGACAACCTTAAGTAAATTATACACAATCGAGCATTCCTTTTAAAAAACACCCTCTAAGAGCCTCACCATTACCTCCCAAAAACACCCTAAAATCATAAGTAAATTATATATAAATCAAGCACTCCTCCCAAAAACATTCTCTAAGAGCCTCGCAATATGCCTCTCTATTTTTGGGATTGCTACTAGACTCCCTTTATTTAGGGAGCCAAAATCGATCTATATTTTTTTTAAACCCCCACCCGACAACCTTAAATAAATTATATATAATCAAGTACTCCTCCCTAAAACACCCTCTAAGAGCCTCGCAATATGCTATCTATTTTTGGGATTGCTACTAGACTCCCTATATTTAAGGAGCCAAAACTACTCCATATATTTTTAGAACCCCACCCGATAACCTTAAGTAAATTATATAAAATCGAGCATTCATCCCAAAAACACCATCTAATAGCCTTGCAATATGATTTCTATTTTTGGGATTGCTACTAGACACCCTATATTTAGGAAGGCAAAACCGCTCCAAATTTTCTTTGAACCCCCACTCGACAACCTTAAGTGAATTATATACAATCTAGCATTCCACCCTAAAATACCCTCTAAGAGCCTCGTAATATGCTCTCTATTTTTGGCATTGTTACTAGACTCCTTATATCTAGGGAGCTAAAACCGCTCCATATTTTTTTTGCACCCCCACCGGACAACCATAAGTGAATTACATACAATCGAACACTCATCCCTAAAACATCCTCTAAGAGCCTCACAATATGCTCTCTATTTTTGGGATTGCTACTAGACTCCCTTTATTTATAGAGCCAAAATCGCTGTATATTTTTTTGAACCCCCACCCAACAACTTTAAGTAAATTATACACAATCAAAAAGTTCTCCCAAAAACACTCTCTAAGAACCTCGCTATTGCCTCCCAAAAATACCCTAAAATCAAAAGTAAATTATATATAAATCAAGCACTCCTTCCTAAAACACCTTCTAAGAGCCTTGCAATGTGTCATTCTATTCTTGGGATTGCTACTAAACTCCATATATTTAGGTAGCCAAAACCGCTCTATATTTTTTTTGAACGCCCACCCGATAACCTTAAGTAAATTATATACAATCGGGCAATCCTCCCTAAAACAGCCTCTAAGAGCCTCGTAATATGCTTTCTATTTTTGGTATTACTACTAGACATCCGATATTTAGGGTGCAAAAATCGCTCCATATTTTTTTTGAACCCTCACCCATCAACCATAAGTAAATTATATACAATCGAGCATTCCTCCCAAAAACACCTTATATAAGCCTCGTCATTGCCTACTTATTTTTGGGATCGCTACCAGATTTCTAATATCTGGGGAGCCAAAATCACTCCCAATTTCTCAAGGATCCTACCCGATAATCATAACTAAATTATATACAATCGAGCACTCCTCCCTAAAACACTTTCTAAGAGCCTTACAATATGCTCTCTATTTTTGGGATTGCTACTAGACTCCCTATATTTAGGGAGCCAAAACAGCTCTTTATTTTTTTTAAACCCCCACGCGACAATCTATAGTAAATAATATATAATCGAGCATTCCTCCCAAAAACACCCTCTAAGAGCCTCGCCATTGCCTCCCAAAAATACACTAAAATCATAAGTAAATTATATATAAATCATGAACTCCTCCCAGAATTACACTCTAAGAGCCTCGCAATATGCCTCTCTATTTTTGGGATTGCTACTAGACTCTATATATTTAAGGAGCCAAAACCGCTCCCTAATTTTTTTGAATCCCCACCCGACAACCTTAAGTAAATTATATACAATCAAGCACTCTTCCCTAAAATACTCTCTAAGAGTCTCGCAATATGCTCTCTATTTTTTTGGATTGCTACTAGACTCCCTATATCTAGGGAACCAAAATCGCTCCATATTTTGTTTGAACCCCCACACGACAACCTTAAATAAATTATACACAATCGAGCATTTCGATCAAAAACACCCCCTAAGAGACTCGCCATTACCTCCCAAAAATACCTAAAAATTATAAGTAAATTTTATATAAATCAAGCACTCGTCCCTAAAACAGCCTCTAAGAGCCTCGTAATATGCCTCTCTATTTTTAGGATTGCTACAAGACTCCTTATATTTAGGGAACCAAAACCGCTCTATATTTTTTTTGAACCCCCACCCGACAACCTGAAGTAAATGATATACAACGGAGTACTCCTCCATAAAACACCCTCTAAGAGCCTAATATGCTCTCTATTTTTGGGATTGCTACTTGACTCCCTATATTTAGGGAGCCAAAACTGGTATATATTTTTTTTGAACCCCCACCCGACATCCTTAAGTAAATTATATACAATCGAGCATTCCACCTAAAAATACCCTCTAATAGCTTAGTAATATGCTCTCTATTTTTAGGATTGTAACTAGACCCCTATATTTAGGGAGCCAAAACTGCTCCATATTTTTTTCGAACCCCCACCCGACATCCTTAAGTAAATTATATACAATAGAGCACTCCTCCCTAAAATACCCTCTAAGAGCCTCGGAATATGCTTTCTATTTTTGGGATTGCTACTAGACTCCCTATATTTAGAGAGCCAATACCGCCCCATATTTTTTTTGAACCCCCATCAGACAACCTTAAGTGAATTATATACAATCGAGCACTCCTCCCTAAAACACCCTCTAAGTGACTTGCAATATACTCTCTATTTTAGGGATTGCTACTAGAGTCCCTATATTTAGGGAACCAAAACCGCTCTATATTTTTTTTGAACCCCCACCCTACAACCTTAAATAATTTATGTATAATCGAGCATTCTTCCCAAAAACACCCTCTAAGTGCCTCGCCATTGCCTCCCAAAAACACCATAACATTATAAATAAATTATATACAATCGAGCACTCCTTCCTAAAACACCCTCTAAGAGCCTGGTTATATGCTTTCTATTTTTGGGGTTGCTACAAGACTCCCTATATTTAGAGAGCCAAAATCGCTCTATATTTTTTTTGAACCCCCACCCGTCAATGTTAAGTAAATTATATACAATCGAGCATTCCTCCCAAAAACACCCTTTAAGTGCCTCGCCATTGCCTCCCAAAAACACCCGAAAATCATAAGTAAATTATATATAAATCAAGCACTCCTCCCAAAAACACCCTCTAAGAGTCTGGGAATATGCCTCTCTATTTTTAGGATTACCACAATACTCCCTATATTTAATGAGCCAAAACTGTCCTATATTTTTTTTGAATCCCCATACGATTACCTTAAGAAAATTATATACGATTGAGCACTACTCCCTAAAATATTCTCTAAGAGCCTCGCAAAATTCTCCCTATTTTTTGGGATTGCTACTAGACTCCCTATATTTAGGGAGCCAAAACTACTCCATATTTCGTTTTAAACCCCACCCGATAACTATAAGTAGATTATACACAATCGAGCATTCCTCCCAAAAACACCCTTTAATAGCCTCGCCATTGCCTCCCAAAAACATCATAAAATCATAAGTAAATTATATATATATCAAGAACTCCTCCTTAAAACACCCTCTAAGAGCCTCGCTATATTCCTCTCTATTTTTGGGATTGCTACTAGACTCCCTATATTTAGGAAGCCAAAATCGTTCCATATTTTTTTTGAACCCCTACCGTACAACCTTAAGTAAATTATATATAATCGAGCACTCCTCCCAAAAATACCCTCTAAGAGCCTCGCAGTATTCTCTCTATTTTTGGGATTGCTACTAGATTCCCTATATTTAGGGAGCCAAAACCGCTCCTTATTTTTTTTGAACCCCCACCTGACAACCTTAAGTAAATTATATACAATCGAGCATTCCTCCCTAAAATATCTTCTAATAGCCTTGCAATATGCCCTCTATTTTTGGGATTGCTACTAGACTCCTTATATTTAGGGAGGCAAAAACACTTCATATTTTTTTTGAACCCCTACCCGAAAACCTTAAGTAAATTATATACAATCGAGTACTCCTCCCTAAAATACCCTCTAAGAGCCTCACAATATGCTCTCTATTTTTTGGATTGCTACTAGACTCCCTATATTTAGGGAGCCAAAACTACTGTAAATTTTTTTTGAACCCCAAAGGACAACCTTTAGCGAATTATATACAATCGAGCACTCCTCCATAAAATACCCTCTAATAGCCTCGCAATATGCTCTGTATTTTTGGGATTGCTACTAGACTCCCTATATTTAGGGAGATAAAATCGTACCATTTTTTTTTTTTGAACCCCCACCCGACAACCTTAAGTAAATTATATACAATCGAGCATTCCTCCCAAAAACACCATCTAATAGCCTCGCAATATGCTCTCTATTTTTGGGATTGATACTAAACTCCCTATATTTAGAAAACCAAAACCGCTCCATATTTTTTTTGAAACCCCACCAAACAACCTTATGTAAATTATACACAATCGAGCACTCCACCCTAAAATACCCTCTAAGAACCTCGCAATATGCTCTTTATTTTTGGGATTGCTACTAGACTCCCTATATTAAGGGAGCCAAAACAGCTTCATATTTTTTTTGAACCACCACTAGAAGGCTTCGAGTATGCCGCCGTGATCGGAGGAAGACCACCGCCGTGGGAACGCATCATGTCGGCTACCAATGCTTGTATTTGCTGAGCATTCATTGTTGCGATTGCCGGAGGTTGTGTAGCCGCCGAGACTGGTGTTGGAGAGACGACTTCCACTGGGACGGGAACCGAAGAGAGTGTTGGAGTAACCGCTTGAATTACCGAAACATCCTCTGCAGGAGCGGGAGTTGAAGACGGGGCCGGAGCGGTTACTGGAGAAGCAAGAGGTTGATCGACTGCTGTACCATCCTTTGCGCTTAGCTTTTGAAGCAGAGTATTGATATGATGATCCTTTTCCTCCATTAGCTGAGCGATTTGTGCCATTTGCTCACCCATTTGCATGACTTGGAGTTGAAGAGCGGACGGAGGATGGTGACGGAGGACGTCTCGATGTTGCATGCCTGCATCCTCGCTGTCTTCATCGGAGACGTAGTTGCGCTAACTTGCTTCTGGTTATGACGGATGTTTGCCCTCTGCAGAGGAGGTGCAACGTCCGCTGGAGAATCTGAACGGGCTCGGGGTTGGGGCTGGTCCTCCCCTAACTTCTAGACATGGACTCCAGGATCGAGGCTTGTTTCTTCATGCACCAAGGCCTCGTTGGCACTTTGGCGAGCATCTTCGACAGTAATTTCTGGCGTGAAGACATCCGCAAGAGGTCGAGTACGCCGAGTGTAGACACGTACCATCGGGGGAACATCATCCTCCGGGTTTATTGGACCACCACGTCGGAGTAGAGGAGACTCGGTGATTGGTGAGAGGCTTGGAGCAAACGCATTGTTGCTTGTCCTGGCCATTGCGAACTTGAAGCAACTCCTTCAGACGGACGGATGAAAGGAGAGAAGGTCCCACCGGGCGTGCCAGACATCTGTATGTACAGAAAAAGGTATGGGTCGTCTTTATTGTGAACACACGAGATTACAGAGTGCCGGGACCCAAGGACTCGGGGGTGGCAAGTCCGGGTGCGGCGAATATTGATCAGGAGGTTATGGGAGAGATCCTCTAGGGGTCCCTTTGATCCGTGTCTCCACGTGGTATTCGTGCGAGAGCTCTGAAAGGGGTTGCCCAGGACAGAGGTCTTTACAGGGCGAGGGTTTTTTGAGAGGCTAAGGAGTATCTGCCGTTGCTTTTGTTCCTTTCGTGCTTTGTGCTTTCTCGGCTAGAGGGTTTTTGGCTTCATTCCTCGGTCTTCGTGTCTTCCTCAATCCTTGCTTGACCTTGGCGTCCTTGATCGTCGGTTCGCGGCGTCGATCATGCTTTTAGCGTTGGCTTTGGCTTGGCTTTGGTATGGCTCTGGCTTTTGCTTTGCTTTGGCGCTTGCGCTTGGATGTAGACGAGGGAGACTTGCAATGCTTTTGTTCTTCCGGACTTCACGTCGTATCGGCTAGAACGTGCGGTGCTTTTGCTCATGACCGGCGTAATCGCTTGGCTTTGGTACTTGCGTTGCTTTGGCGCTGGCTTTACCGGGGCTTTTGCTTTGGCTTCTTGTGTGGGTCGTTGCTTCAGTGTCGACTTGATCTCCTTCTCGAACGGCGGTGTCTACTTCTTCAAGGCTTCTGGCTTCCTCGTCGGTTTAGGTGTCGACTTGACTTTTCTTCTTCTCCGGGCTTCTTTGGCGTGATCAGAGTCGAAGGGTACCTTTGAAGACGATGAGGGTGGTACCGATCTCCGTGCGACGGTTATAGCGTCGGCTTTACTTTGAAGACGATGGGTGTAACGACACTTCGGGTATTCCTTTCCAAACTTTCTTCTTCGTGGATGGAGTAGGCGTTTGTCGAAGGCGACAGGTGATGACGCTTCGGTCCTCTTCTCCGGGCTTTTGAGCTTGATTCGAGTCGAAGGCTTGTTGGAGATGACAGGGTGATGCCACTTCGATCTTCTTCTCCGGCCTTTGCTTCTGGCGTCTTCGGAGTCGAAGGGTTCTTCTTCTCCGAGCTTTCTTCTTCGTGCACAGAGTCGAAGGCTTGATCTTTTTATGCAAGGGTCTTCACGTTGATGAGGGCTTTCAATGGACTAAACTGGTCCCGAAGGGATAGGCTTGCCCGTGCCTCGTGAAGCCTTGGGTCGATAAAGAGCGTGTTTCCTCTTCTACAGAGCTTCCTCGCTTTGTCCTCAGCATGCGACTTTTTCGACCGTTGTGGTGTTGGCTTCTTCTCCGGGCTTTTGGGCTTGGTCGGAGTTGAAGGCTTTGTTGAAGATGACGGGTGTAGCGTCGCTTCGGGTATCCTTCTCTAAGCTTTCTTCTTCGTGGATGGAACGGATGCATGTTGAAGACGATGGGTTGATGCCACTTCAATCTTCTTCTACGGGCTTGTGGGCTTGATCGGAGTCGAAGGTTTGTTGGAGATGACGAGGTGATGCCGCTCTGATCTTCTTCTCCGGCCTTTGCTTCTGGCGTCTTCGGAGTTGAAGGTTTCTTCTTCTCCGAGCTTTCTTCTTTGTGCATGGAGTCGAAGGGATGATCTTCTTGTGCAAGGGTCTTCACGTTGATGAGGACTTTCAATGGACTAAGCCGGTCCCGAAGGGATAGGCTTGCCCGTGCCTCGTGAAGCCTTGGGTCGATGAAGGGCGCGTCTCCTCCTTTGCAGAGCTTCTTCACTTCTTGCCATCCGACCTGGTGATGGTTATAGCGTCGACTTCTTGTCCAGGCTTTTGGGCTTGATCGGAGTCGAAGGCCTTGTTGATGACGACGGGTGTAGCGCCGCTTCGGGTATCCTTCTCCAAGCTTTCTTCTTCGTGGATAGAGCGGATACTTGTTGAAGACAACGGGTTGATGCCGCTTCAATCTTCTTCTCCGGGCTTGTGGGCTTGATCGGAGTCGAAGGTTTATTGGAGACGACAAGGTGATGCCGCTCCGATCTTCTTCTCCGGCCTTTGCTTCTGGCTTCTTCGGAGTTGAAGGTTTCTTCTTCTCCGAGCTTTCTTCTTCGTGCACGGAGTCGAAGGGATGATCTTCTTGTACAAGGGTCTTCACTTTGATGAGGACTTTCAATGGACTAAGCCGGTCCCGAAGGGATAGGCTTGCCTGTGCCTCGTGAAGCCTTGGGTCGATGAAGAGCGTGTCTCCTCTTCTGCAGAGCTTCTTCGCCTTGCCATCCGACCCCTTGAGCCTTCCCCCTCCCCCTCTATTTATAGGCGAAGGGGGGAGGGGAGAGATATGGAAAGTTTTAATTTTGAATCCCTTTAATATCTCCCCCATAATTACCCAGGATTTATTCATCAATTGATGAGGGGAATAAGCCTTTATTCGTTTTCCTTTTCTATCGGGGTAATTATGGCTCAATCATTTTTGGATTTATTTTGGATCTTGCACATAAAGTCGATGGCGACCTGACTCTTCTTCTTGTCCGTTGGATCGAGGGATCGGCGCAGATCCACGCATAAGTAGACATCATACGCAACCTCCCCCCGCGCATGGCGGTCTTTCTTTTCTTTTTCTTCTTTTCTTTCCTTTTCTTTCTTTCTTTTCGTTCCTTTTCTTTCCTTTTCTTTTCTTTTCTTTTCCTTCTTTTCTTACATGGCCGGCCACCCCATAAGGGGTTCGGATCTTTAGTATGGGACCGGGTGGGCCCCACTTGAGGATGGGCCCACCCGGTCTCTTGTTCGGCGTGGGTCAGGTCCGAGTGTGTGTCGGGTTTGCCTCCGCAATGGTGCATGCAAGTCGGGTCCGGGTCAGAGAGTGTGTCGGGTTCGCCTCCAACTTGGTGCATGCGAGTCGGGTCCGGGTCGGAGTGCGTGTCGAGTTTGCCTCCGAATTGGCGCATGCGAGTTGGGTCTGGGTTAGACACAATTTGTGTGTCTACAATGGCTTATTTATCTAATGGTTTATGATTCTCTTTGGATACCGCTTGCATACAAGAAACCAAATATAAAGGAGAAAAATCTGAAGAAATTGATGATGGCAACAAGCTTTATGTGCAAAGAAAGATAACACTTGAAATAAAGTTGGTATGTTAAGTGTTATATATAGAGAAGGATAACATTGAAAATAAAGTTGGTATATTATTGTATAAAAAGGAAGATTAACAATACCAAGGTTAAAAGGAGAAGTGATAGACCCATACAAAATTAATGTCAACTTATGTTATAATTTATGTTATCAAAGTGTGAACAAAATTATGTCTTTCTTTCCAACTAATCATGAACTAATGTGATATGAATCAATGTATCATATATCTTCATGGTGTATATAAGTTAACACAGTTTGATAACACCAAGATTAAGTATATCAATGTGCCGACATTTGCCTAGCAAATCTCTATTTTGGTGGCGATTTTTTTCGCCACCCCTTGATTTGTGGTATAATCCTTTGTTTTTTTTTCTCTCAAGAATCCCTCCGATAGGAGGGAAACTAGGCAGCCCCCCACTAGTTATATTCATAAAAAGTCATGTTATGATTTGATTATAAAAATTTCGAGCTTCATCGGTAAAATACTCAACCCAAGGGATGATCCAAAGCTTGAAAATGAAAAAACCGATCTCCATAGCTCCTCATCACCGACCATTACAAGGAATCTGATGTTCTTTCCTCATCCTCCTTCTCCATGTGGACCAGAGCGCCCTCAGATTACTCGAGTGGGATAAAATCCTGCAACGATGTTAAAAGTGATCCCACAGCATCCTCGCTAACGGGCAACGTAGCAGTAGGTGCGACACACTCTCTTCTTCGGTGTAACAGAAGGTGCAAAAAGACATCGTCATGATAGGGTTTCTTCTCTTAAGAAGGTTCACTTTTGTGAGAATTTTGTTCCTCAAGACTAAGAATGAGACAATTTAAATTTTCGTGAGGGCCTTTGCTTTCTAGATCACCTTCGAGGGTAAGAAGCTCTCTCTATCCGGGACAAGGTGGAGGTAAAATGATCCTGATGAAGACATGATCAGCACCTTCAGTTCGTATCCGTTTGGGACTTGTTAGACGTTATTTCAGTTTTTGGCCGTTTTTCCCTGTTTTTGGCCTTATGTCAGTATTTAGTTTTATTTCTGTTCTTGCCCAGTTCATGGGGGATGTCCATGATCTCATCCGAGGGCTTTTCGGATTGAATCCGGGTCTTCTCGGGTGAGTTTCAGCATGATATTAATAAAATTATGGGTGTGTGTGTTTGCGGGGCACCGACGGACGAGATTAGATCTCGAAACCGACGGTTAGATGGCGAAATAACTTAAATTTGATGATGTGGCATCAATTGGGCTTCAATTAGGGCTATGTGGGCTTCAATTAGGGCTTTTCCGTCCCTTGCCCGTGCGGAAACCGAGCCAATCCGCCCCCTCTTCCGTCCCCTAACTTCTCTCTCTCTTTTCCCCTTATTTCTCTCTCTTTTCCTTTCCTTTTTTGGCCCATTGCATCCCCACCATTCCCCCTTGATTTCCCTTTGATCTTGGCCATCCAAAAAGAAACCCTAGTTCTACAAAAAGGGGAAGATTGAAGGAGATTTCAGATTTTGATAGTTGCTGAAACTTGTGCCTCTTCGTGAGTGCTTCCGGGCGAGACTCGTGTCCCCGATCATCGCCGATTCCACGACTTCGCCTCGTGAAGGCTTTGGGCTTCGTTTTCCGAAGGTTCCGGCTTCTCCCGACGTCCGGCCTTGCTCCGTGTGCAGGATCGTCGGCGCATCCTTGCAATCGACCCACGGCGGGAAACCCCAGGCAGTATCTATCCTTTTCCTTTAATCTCCCATCGCATCCGCTTAGTTTTCTTTCGATTTCCATTGCCTCCGCTCCGCATCGCAGCCATAACCGGTCTTTTCTTTGATAGTTGAAGCCTAATAACGTGCCTAATCATCTGATTTGATATATTTAGTCTGTCGGTTACCTCTGCAAGCATCCATAGCCCTTTTCTTTTATAAAATCTGATGCATACCGGCTCGCAATTTTAATATCTTCTGCTGTGATTGAATTTTATATATGCTGAAATCTGTTTTGTGGTGATAGTGCATCTTTATAGTTAAGTCTGAAACCCGTTTCATGTTGATTGCATAGACTTCCTATTACTACATGAGATAACTGTGTTTGCTGTCCTTTTTAGGCCTATCGTGCTATATTGATAAATACACCTTAGTAATTGACCAAGGAAAACCCTAAAGGGTTCAGGATTGTAGTGTGCCTTATTGGTGCCTGCATAATTGATGAAGACATGATCAGCACCTTCAGTTCGTATCCGTTTGGGACTTGTTAGATGTTATTTCAGTTTTTGGCCGTTTTTCCCTGTTTTTGGCCTTATGTCAGTATTTAGTTTTATTTCTGTTCTTGCCCAGTTCATGGGGGATGTCCATGATCTCATCCGAGGGCTTTTCGGATTGAATCCGGGTCTTCTCGGGTGAGTTTCAGCATGATATTAATAAAATTATGGGTGTGTGTGTTTGCGGGGCACCGACGGACGAGATTAGATCTCGAAACCGACGGTTAGATGGCGAAATAACTTAAATTTGATGATGTGGCATCAATTGGGCTTCAATTAGGGCTATGTGGGCTTCAATTAGGGCTTTTCCGTCCCTTGCCCGTGCGGAAACCGAGCCAATCCGCCCCCTCTTCCGTCCCCTAACTTCTCTCTCTCTTTTCCCCTTATTTCTCTCTCTTTTCCTTTCCTTTTTTGGCCCATTGCATCCCCACCATTCCCCCTTGATTTCCCTTTGATCTTGGCCATCCAAAAAGAAACCCTAGTTCTACAAAAAGGGGAAGATTGAAGGAGATTTCAGATTTTTATGAATTGCTGAAATTTGGTGCCTCTTCGTGAGTGCTTCCGGGCGAGACTCGTGTCCCCGATCCTCGCCGCTTCCACGACTTCGCCTCGTGAAGGCCTTGGTGCTGATTTTCCGAAGGTTCCGGCTTCTCCCGACGTCCGGCCTTGCTCCGTGTGCAGGATCGTCGGCGCATCCTCGCAATCGACCCACGGCGGGAAACCCCAGGCAGTATCTTTCATTTTCTTTATCTTCCCTTCGCATCCGCACCATTGTTCATCCGTTTCCATTGCCTCCGCTCCGCATCGCAGCCTTTTCGCCCTATTTTATTAGTAGTTGAAGCCCTAATGTTTGCCATTTATTATAATTGCCATCTTTCGTCTGTCGGTAACCCTAGCAAGCATCCGTAGGCCTTTTCTTTATGAAAATCTGATGCAAGCCTATCGTTTTATTTCAATATTTACTGCTGCGAATTAATCCTTTTATATGCTGAATTTTGGTCAATGTGATAATATTGCATCTTATTGTGAGATCTGAAATCTGCTTTATAATTGATTACATAGGCCCTTAATTCTGCGTGAAATAACTCTTGATTGCTGTCCTTTTGAGGCCTATCGTGCTATATTGATAAATACACCTTAGTAATTGACCAAGGAAAACCCTAAAGGGTTCAGGATTGTAGTGTGCCTTATTGGTGCCTGCATCAAGTTGGTATCAGAGCAATCTGACGCCATGTCCTATCATCGCGTCCGATCCCATCATTATTCGCTTGATCCACTAGATACCCACACCTATAAAGAGTTTGTTAAGCTATATAAATCCTTTGAGCCATGCCCTACCCTTTTCCCTAGATCTCCGATGGAACATCGCTACTCCTCTTTGATTCGAGATCGAGCCCATGACCTAGATCTATCTTCCAAGCCTTTTGTTCAATGGATTTTACGGAGTCCTTCAGTGCCATCCTTGAAATTCCGCTATATTGAAACCCAGCTCTTACTTGACGAAATTGAGGATGAGTTGGCATGGAGAGAGAAGCAGAACCAGAGGCTTGCCAGATACAGCAGGCCACCACCTCCGGCAGAGCCTCCACCTCCTGTGGAGCACCCGGTTCCACCAGTGGCACCACTTGAGAAGCATCCACCTCCTGTGGAGCTCCCTCGTCCAAGGCCTACGGAGGAGCCACCTCTTCCGTCAGCGACTACAGAGGGGTTCCTCCCACCTTCTCCAGTGCCTACAGAGGTGCCACCTCTTCCGTCAGCGACACCAGAGGAGCTCCTTCCACCTGCAGCAGTGCCTACAGAGGAGCCCCTTCCTCCAGTATTGACTATAGAGAGGTCTCTCCTACCTTCCACAGAGCTTACAGAGGAGACACCTCCACTTGCAGTTCTTCCTACAGCAGAGACACCCGTGGAGCCTCCGTCTTCCGTGGAGCTTCCATCACAGCTACAGTCAGAGTCAGTTGGGGAGCTTCAGACAGCTGAGCCACTTACGCGCTTTGACTTTGTCGGGACTGACCGACCACCTACAGCTCGTGTGCTTCTGTTTATGTACTTCAGTAGCTTCTGGCCCTCGCTCGACGCCAGCAATCTCTTCGCGAGGGGCCCAGAGGTTGTGGACTGCCCGAGACATCACTTATTGGGAATTCATCATCAGATCCAGACACAGCGACGTTCCCACGGTGGTGGTCTCCCTCCTGCTACCGGCGATGTCTTCCGGTGTAAACTCGAGGACGAGTTTTTCGCAGCGGAAGCGATTGATGAAGACATGATCAGCACCTTCAGTTCGTATCCGTTTGGGACTTGTTAGACGTTATTTCAGTTTTTGGCCGTTTTTCCCTGTTTTTGGCCTTATGTCAGTATTTAGTTTTATTTCTGTTCTTGCCCAGTTCATGGGGGATGTCCATGATCTCATCCGAGGGCTTTTCGGATTGAATCCGGGTCTTCTCGGGTGAGTTTCAGCATGATATTAATAAAATTATGGGTGTGTGTGTTTGCGGGGCACCGACGGACGAGATTAGATCTCGAAACCGACGGTTAGATGGCGAAATAACTTAAATTTGATGATGTGGCATCAATTGGGCTTCAATTAGGGCTATGTGGGCTTCAATTAGGGCTTTTCCGTCCCTTGCCCGTGCGGAAACCGAGCCAATCCGCCCCCTCTTCCGTCCCCTAACTTCTCTCTCTCTTTTCCCCTTATTTCTCTCTCTTTTCCTTTCCTTTTTTGGCCCATTGCATCCCCACCATTCCCCCTTGATTTCCCTTTGATCTTGGCCATCCAAAAAGAAACCCTAGTTCTACAAAAAGGGGAAGATTGAAGGAGATTTCAGATTTTTATGAATTGCTGAAATTTGGTGCCTCTTCGTGAGTGCTTCCGGGCGAGACTCGTGTCCCCGATCCTCGCCGCTTCCACGACTTCGCCTCGTGAAGGCCTTGGTGCTGATTTTCCGAAGGTTCCGGCTTCTCCCGACGTCCGGCCTTGCTCCGTGTGCAGGATCGTCGGCGCATCCTCGCAATCGACCCACGGCGGGAAACCCCAGGCAGTATCTTTCATTTTCTTTATCTTCCCTTCGCATCCGCACCATTGTTCATCCGTTTCCATTGCCTCCGCTCCGCATCGCAGCCTTTTCGCCCTATTTTATTAGTAGTTGAAGCCCTAATGTTTGCCATTTATTATAATTGCCATCTTTCGTCTGTCGGTAACCCTAGCAAGCATCCGTAGGCCTTTTCTTTATGAAAATCTGATGCAAGCCTATCGTTTTATTTCAATATTTACTGCTGCGAATTAATCCTTTTATATGCTGAATTTTGGTCAATGTGATAATATTGCATCTTATTGTGAGATCTGAAATCTGCTTTATAATTGATTACATAGGCCCTTAATTCTGCGTGAAATAACTCTTGATTGCTGTCCTTTTGAGGCATATAGTGCTATATTGATAACTAAACCCTAGTTCTTGACCAAAGAAAACCCTAAACGGGCTTAGGATTGTAGTGTGCCTTATTGGTGCCTGCATCAAGTTGGTATCAGAGCTCGAAAGAACCTGTTCGGGTTTCTTTTGAGTGCTGAATTTCAGCAAACCCTAATCTTTTCTTTGCTGATTTTGCATAGGTCATCGTCTTGCGTGCTTGATTTGCATTTAGTGTTAGGTTTACGTCTAGCGTTAGGATTGCATCGTGTATCTGACGCCATGTCCTATCGTCGCGTCCGATCCCATCCTTATTCGCTTGACCCACTAGATACCCACACCTATAAACAATTTGTCAGGCTATATAAATCTCTTGAGCCATGTCCTACCCTTTTCCCGAGATCTTCGATGGAACGTAGATACTCCTCTTCGATTCGAGATCAAGCCCATGACCTGGATCTATCTTCTAAACCTTTTGTTCAATGGGTTTTACGGAGTCCTTCAGTGCCAACCTTGAAAATCAGATATATCGAAACCCAGCTCTTACTTGATGATATTGAGGATGAGTTGGCATGGAGGGAGAAGCAGAACCAGAGGCTTGCCCGATACAGCAGGCCACCACCTCCAGCAGAGCCTCCACCTCCTGTGGAGTACCCGGTTCCACCAGTGGCCCCACTTGAGAAGCAATTGCCTCCTGTGGAGCTTCCTCGGCCAATGCCTACGGAGGAGCCACCTCTTCCGTCAGCGACTATAGAGGAGTTCCTTCCGCCTTCTCCAGTGCCTACAGCGGTGCCACCTCCTCCTTCAGTGGCTTCAGAGGAGCTCTTTCCACCTTCAGCAGTGCCTACAGAGGAGCTACTTCCTCCGGTAGTGACTACGGAGAGGCTTCTCCTACCTTTCACAGAGCTTACAGAGGAGACACCTCCACTTGCAGTTCTTCCTACAGCAGAGACACCCATGGAGCCTCCGTCTTCCGTGGAGCTTCCACCACAGCTACAGTCAGAGCCAGTTGAGGAGTTTCAGACAGCTGAGCCACTTACGCGCTTTGACTTTGTCGAGACTGACCGGTCACCTACCGCTCGTGTGCTTCTGTTTACGTACTTCAGTAGCTTCTGGCCCTCGCTCGACGCCAGCAATCTCTTCGCGAGGGGCCCAGAGGTTGTTGACTGCCCGAGACATCACTTGTTGGGAATTCATCATCAGATCCAGGCCCAGCGACGTTCCCACGGTGGTGGTCTCCCTCCTGCTACCAGCGATGTCTTTCGGCGTAAACTCGAGGACGAGTTTTTCGCAGCGGAAGCGATTGATGAAGACATGATCAGCACCTTCAGTTCGTATCCGTTTGGGACTTGTTAGACGTTATTTCAGTTTTTGGCCGTTTTTCCCTGTTTTTGGCCTTATGTCAGTATTTAGTTTTATTTCTGTTCTTGCCCAGTTCATGGGGGATGTCCATGATCTCATCCGAGGGCTTTTCGGATTGAATCCGGGTCTTCTCGGGTGAGTTTCAGCATGATATTAATAAAATTATGGGTGTGTGTGTTTGCGGGGCACCGACGGACGAGATTAGATCTCGAAACCGACGGTTAGATGGCGAAATAACTTAAATTTGATGATGTGGCATCAATTGGGCTTCAATTAGGGCTATGTGGGCTTCAATTAGGGCTTTTCCGTCCCTTGCCCGTGCGGAAACCGAGCCAATCCGCCCCCTCTTCCGTCCCCTAACTTCTCTCTCTCTTTTCCCCTTATTTCTCTCTCTTTTCCTTTCCTTTTTTGGCCCATTGCATCCCCACCATTCCCCCTTGATTTCCCTTTGATCTTGGCCATCCAAAAAGAAACCCTAGTTCTACAAAAAGGGGAAGATTGAAGGAGATTTCAGATTTTGATAGTTGCTGAAACTTGTGCCTCTTCGTGAGTGCTTCCGGGCGAGACTCGTGTCCCCGATCATCGCCGATTCCACGACTTCGCCTCGTGAAGGCTTTGGGCTTCGTTTTCCGAAGGTTCCGGCTTCTCCCGACGTCCGGCCTTGCTCCGTGTGCAGGATCGTCGGCGCATCCTTGCAATCGACCCACGGCGGGAAACCCCAGGCAGTATCTATCCTTTTCCTTTAATCTCCCATCGCATCCGCTTAGTTTTCTTTCGATTTCCATTGCCTCCGCTCCGCATCGCAGCCATAACCGGTCTTTTCTTTGATAGTTGAAGCCTAATAACGTGCCTAATCATCTGATTTGATATATTTAGTCTGTCGGTTACCTCTGCAAGCATCCATAGCCCTTTTCTTTTATAAAATCTGATGCATACCGGCTCGCAATTTTAATATCTTCTGCTGTGATTGAATTTTATATATGCTGAAATCTGTTTTGTGGTGATAGTGCATCTTTATAGTTAAGTCTGAAACCCGTTTCATGTTGATTGCATAGACTTCCTATTACTACGTGAGATAACTGTGTTTGCTGTCCTTTTTAGGCCTATCGTGCTATATTGATAAATACACCTTAGTAATTGACCAAGGAAAACCCTAAAGGGTTCAGGATTGTAGTGTGCCTTATTGGTGCCTGCATCAGATCCAACCCCTTATATTCGTCTTTCCTATAATGTGACTCCATGCAAATGGTGTGAGTGCTAAGACCGATTGTGTTGGATTAGTATTTTAGGAGTGTCTAATTTACTTTTTCTTTGGAATAAGTATGGTTTGAAAATACATTTCGAGATAGCAATACGAACTATCTATGGATTGGGCACTAATTTCCCCATCATACTAAGAGGTGTGCATCTCTCTCCAAATCATGCTATAAAGTGGGTGGATCCAATACACAATTATGTTTGTTGTTCTACCTCTAATAGTAGACTATTGAATATACTAAAGCAAACAAACCATAATAGGCAACATATTGTGTAGATCCTCCTTGGCTATGTTCACTGGGGATGATGAACTCTATGCTCAGAGCTTTGCTTGTTCTTGGAGCATGGCAGATTTGGAAGGTCCGTAGTAGTCAGGAAACCTTCAAAGGATCTAATAAGGGACTCCCAACAATAACGCAAGAAGAGTAATCTCATAATCTTGAGGAATTAGAGCGTCTCCAACTGGCTCGCCACTTCAGCTCCTTCTCTAAATTGGCGAGTAGAGTTACAAAAACAAGTCTCCAACTGACTCCTAACGTGCTATCTAAAATAGGTCTTCGCTACTCCCCTAAGTTGCGAGCAAGTGAACACTTGCTACCCTTGGACCCCACTAGATGATAGGTTAAAAGAAAAGAAAAAGACATTGCTACCCTTAAACCCTTATAGGGAGTTCCTTGGAGTTGGTTCCAAAAGTCTTCCAATTTTGTTGAAAAGTTGTATGACTATTGGGATTGATCCCGGTCAAGGACTACTATCCCAAAAGGCAAAATCCTCAAAGCGCCAAACCAAAGAGACAATGTGGTTGCGCCCGATCGAACACCTTCACACGCTACTGGCCAGGTCCACAAACACGACGACGGACCGAGGCCAATTCAAAAGATCAAGGTATGGGTCATCTATATAACATGGCACGTCGGTTCTGTGCTGGCCAGACAAAACGAAAGCTGATTAGGACAAGCTGACTGGACAAAAATGAACCAAATAGATCTAACCATTCGTTCAAAGATCAACGTACAATCTCTATTTCCCCGTCAACCAACTCCCTCCCATTGGTTTCAAATCCCGACCCATTTAAACTGCACTAAACATTAAAATCCCGGCCCATTTAAACTACACTAAACCTGACCGTTCATCCCGTGATCGTTGTTCGCATCACCGACTATAAACCCGCATATTGAAATTTCGGCCGTCCCAAACCATCGGGTCGATCTCGAGGAATCTGTTCGAATATAAACAACTTCGATTGATCGATTCTAGCGGGAGGGAGAGTTGGTCGCGCCGAAGGCACCCGCTTCGTGCCAATCGGCACGGGCAAGGACATGGTTGTCCCTATGAATGCCGGTGTTGTCGTCGAAAGTGTTTTGTTGCCAAAGGCCTTCGGCGGCCCGCTGCAGTGCCGACATGTATGGACAGTTTTGTTGCCGAAGACGTTCAGATGTGTTGCTGCCGAAGGCGGCTTGCTGCAGTACCGACAGGTACGGGCATGCACTAGTATTTTACAATACAAAAGGACACCCATAAGGCCCACGAACAGGGTGTAGAATTGTTGGGTTCAGCTCGTCTCTATTCCTGGGTGCATCTATTCCTTGCCCCCATGCGTCGGATCGGGCTTCAACATTTGAGAGTGAAAACTTTAATTTTCAACCAGAATCATTGTATAGTTGAATCCTTCAAAATTTATCTGCACCGTTGAATCTTGATCCCATGTATGGGAAAGGTATAGAGGGAAATAGAGGATCCGAACCCGGAATCGGTAGGCAAGATCGTTGCTCACCGCAGCCTTCTGCAAGCCTCGGGAAAAGAGTTATACTATTTGAACAATTTGTAGCGACAAAAAGGCTGGGCCCCGCTACCAGAGCATGGGTCTGGTTTGTCAAAGTTTTTGTCGATACTAATTGTTCAAATAGTATTGCTCTCGGGAAAATGGACAGTGGCGTGACCTTTCGCCGCCGGCCCAATCTGCTGACGTGGACAGCGTTCTAGCCTTCCCGCCAAATCTTCCCTGAGCCACCCAGGCAGCTCCTCTCCCTGCTAAATTCCCGCCACCTCTTCAGCTTCCTTCGAGCTCGGAAGCCCTCCTTCGCCTTCTCTGTTCATACGACGGCGTAGGAAGCGAGAAGAGAAACCCGTGTTCCCCACTAGATCGACCTCCCCACACTTCCAAATCCTGCCCTAACCCTAACCCTAACCCTCCATTTTTCATGGCCTCTTCCCGTCGCCTCAGCAATGGCCGGTCGCCCCTCGTCCGGAAGCAAAGCCAGATCACCACCTTCTTCTCCCCCGGCAAGAGTCCCAAAGGAGACCCCAGCCCTACCCCCAGCCCTAACCCTATCCCTAAACCCAAACCTAGCCCCGATCCTTCTCCCTCACAAGCAAAGCAGAGTAAGCCCCTCCTGGCCATACCCCCATTCCCCGCCTCCAGCCCTCAAACCCCGCCGCCGTACGTGAAGAAGTACTCGTCGGAGGTGGTTGGCAGGAGGATCAGGGTCTTCTGGCCCCTCGACAAGGCCTGGTACGAGGGCCAGATCAAGTCCTTTGACGACGCCTCCGGAAAGCACGTGGTCCAGTACGACGATGCCGAGGAAGAGGCCCTCCTTCTCGCGGACGAAAAGATTGAGTGGGTGGAGGAACAGGCCTCCAGAAGCCTCCGCCGGCTGAGGCGGATATCGGATTCGGGGGCTGTGGCGCACAATAAGGCAGCCGTGGAAGAGGGGAGTAGTGGAGAGGATTCTGCCGATGATGAGGAGTGGGGTAAGGGCCCCGAGAAACATGCCATGGAGGATGATTCGGAGGAAGTGGAGCTGGAGGAAGAGGAAGAGGAGGAGGAGGAGCCGGCGAGCTCAAGGAAAAGCCGGGCAAGTAGTTCTGCAGGGTCAGGAAAGCGGAAGAAGATTGCGTTGGAAACATTAAACTCAATCAAGAAAGTTAGATTTGATGGAAATGGAGAGATGACTGAATCTAGAACCCCTCCGAGCAAAGGCATAAACAGTTCTGTTCGGCCCCTGACTGATGCTGAAAGTAAGTAGATATTGATATGTATCTAATTTTCTGGAGCAAACCTTTCAAGACGGCAAGGAAATAAAAATGTGACTTGGATCCTTTAGATACTTAGAATTTATTGTGGTATTGATTGTTTAAATGCATCACTGCTAGCTTTATATAGAATGCGAAAAACGATGCTTTCATCGTTTTGGCTTCTGTAAGATTTCATCTTGATCGATTACTAGATTTGTGATGTTCGTTCCTTCGATTTTTTTTGGAAATTGTTCGTACTAAACCGAATGGGAGATGAACCGGATATTTGTTTGGTAATGCAGAGGCGCAGGCTTTGGATACTCTCGACACCACTTTAACTGGTGACGCGGCAGACCGGTTTGGAAGGCGTGCAGCGGAAAAATTTAGGTTCCTTGGGGAGTGAGTACTTGTCATATTGTATCGTCTTCACGTCTTTTCTCTTCTAGCTTTTGTGCATTTTTAACTCATTTCGTTTTATGGGAAAGAAAAGGATTGCTGTCTTCAATGGTTGTTTTCCGAGAAAGTTAGAAACATGTCGACACTAATAACATCTAGATGCTATCTCTATACTGGTCCCTTAGATTAAGAACTGACAAAAGAATACAGTCGTGTCATTGCTACATGTTTTCTTTTTGGTATTTAGGATATATCAGATATCTATCCATATACCAAATTCGTGCCATTCTTAAAAAATGCCAAGGGATGTAAAAGGTGGTTCTCATATTAGATTAGATCAATAGGCATTTGATGCAATCTGGTCCATCTGATCGTCAGAATAGAAGGTTAGGATTGTCCATGTGGTGATTAGGACGATTGAGACTAGTACAGTGAGATCCGACAAAGTTCGAGCTTCCTATTGGATGGGATCGGGTATTTGGCTGGCGTATTCCAGGATTAGAAGTTAGATTAAGTATAGGGTGAGATGAGCCTCAACTTAACTGGAGTGCCACGGCCACCTAACAACAAGATAAGGATGCCACTTCAGTTTATCGGGCTTAGTGTGAAAAAATAAGAGAGAGACGGCTCCATGACACCAGAAAGTAGAGAGAGGAGGAGGAAAGAAAGAGGGAACAACTTTTCCAACAGCTAAATCTCCAACAAAAATTGATCCGTTTAAACATTCAGCGGTGTAAATGTCAAGTATAAGAGGTGATTCCTTATCTGTGATATGATTATTTTAAGAACTATATAAGAAAAAAGTCTTCTTATTCGATTCTCCACCCTTCAAATAAGTATCCAAGAATGATGATGGCGAATCAGAATCCATAGTTGCCTTGGTTGGTAAATTCTAATCCAAGTTGAGCACATCTAGACAAAAATATAACATATTACCTTATGTTCAAATTCTCACACCGAAAGTTCCTTTTCTTTGAGTAGTGAAAATTGAGAACATGTTGTTGCCAGTGCTTTGCCTAAAACTTGTCCTTCAGTTCTTTTTTCATATTTTCCCATGCCACAATTGCATTGTTTGCCCCAAATCTAATGATGGTGCTTCTGATCTCATCTGTATTATGGTAGAATGGACTTTCGTAGTTTAGAGGGGTTCACTCATTCCTGCAGGAATGAGTGGGGAAGAGAAGCAGTGAGGTTGCCCTCTTCACTTTAAGCTTTTTGACCAAGCAAGTGGCTTCCACTCTTTCCTTCACTTGGTCACTGTTTTTTGAAGCACTCCCACCAATAGAGACATGTTTCTTCAATTTGATAGCAAGTTTCACTGTGCAGTGATGTGCTTTATCCTTGTAACCAAAATCTGCTCCATGGTATTAAGCCAATCTATCAACTTGCCACTTAGATTCTTCCTTCAAACTTCAAGACATCAAATTTGATACGAAAATCTCATTGGAAAAGCTTGGTTCCTTTGTGACAGGAAGAAGCCTCTTCACTTGACACTCAATTATGTGCACGGTGGGGTTAACCTCGTCACTTGATGCTTCAGGTTCCAAAGTTTTGAAGCAGTGTTGTCAAGGCGACGAGGCGCGCCTGAGGCGCAAGGGGCTGCTAGAGCCTGAGGCGCAAGGCGCAAATAAGGCGCACGCCTTAGTGTGTAAGGCGCAAAAATATATAATTTGCTTTAAAAATTAATAATAATTGTCAAAAAAATTCTAAAATTCATAAAAAAGATATATTTTATGAAAAAAAAAAAGAAATATGACCATTATTCAACTAAATCAATGCAAGCCACAAGGTATACACTAACTCATAAGTCATAACTAGTGTGGTCATCAAATGAGCAATAACATGCCAACATCATATTCATAAAATGAAGGGATATATTACTCATAAGTGATAATTGATAAGTGAGAGCTCATAAGTCATAACCAATGCGTAACAAAATCATCTATGAACCATGATAAATTAACATTGTCTTATTTCTTAAACAGCTAAACACTTAAACCATTTAAATAGATCAAGAAGTACAAGTACTAAAAAACAGAGAACACGCTCGCAAAAAAAAAAACAAATGACATAAATCATAAAACCACCCAATCACTCATCATCATCATCAAATAAACTCTCCACATCATCTTGATTGGCATGGCCATCCGCATCTCCAAAAGGTGCTTCTTCTTCAACATAGACTCCATCATCTTCAAACTCTCCCATGTCCTCATCCTCATCAAGCAGCCTAAAGGATGTAGAAGTTGATGTCCTTCTAGAATAAGTGATATTGAGGTTTGTCCCCATTGAAGATCTTGTTCTATCAGCAGCACTCGATGATTCACCAACTCCAGAAGCTCCATAAACATCACCCCAAGTCAAAGTATCATTGGGAAACACCAACTCATCCTCATCTTCTTTATCCATATCTTCTTGCATTTTTCCAACCAACCATTCATTGCTTTCTTCAATGTCATTCAATAATATGGGATCAATGACATCTCGATGGTCATAACGATCTTGGAGCTTCTGATTATACTTGACAAACACCAAATCATTGAGACGTTTTTGCTCCAACTTGTTCCTCTTCTTGGAATGGACCTATAAAATATTTTGAATAGTGTTAGCAATTATTACTTATTACTACTAAAGGGTTAAGACCGTTAAGTAGTAATGCTTACGTGCTCAAATACACTCCAGTTACGTTCACATCCACTAGCGCTGCATGTTAAACTCAATATGCGAATTGCAAAGCGTCGCAAACTAGGAGTTTCTTGCCCATAGGAGCTCCACCATTCAGCTGAATATATTTATAAATTAATAATCATTAATCAGTTTATCTAGTAAGTATTAAAACAAAAGAAATTAAGAACTAGTCAATAGCTACATTACCAGGTGACCGTTGTCCTCTATTTCTAATTGCCACATCTCTTCCAAACATTCCTTGTGAACCTTTGTAATATGACAACTCTTTCATAATCTTGTCTTGTTCACCTGCCTCGGGTACAAGTCTCTCAACACAATCAAGAAAACCTCTTGCCACCTCCGCATCATCTTCAATGCTAGAATTAGTAAAGTAATACTCTGGATTCAACAAGTAACTAGCAGCATGTAGAGGTTGATGAAGCTGACAATCCCATCTTTTGTCAATTATTTCAAACACTTCTCTGTATTTTTCCTCTTGGTTCAGAAAGGATTTCATGATTGTCTCTTTTGCCTTCTCCATTGCCTCGTAAATGTACCCCATTGCAGGTTTTTTCTCACCATCAACCAGTCTTAGTACATGAATCAATGGGGTTCCCAACTTCAATAAATATGTGACACCATTCCAGAAATTTGCTGTATTCACTGTAACATAAGCATTCTTTCCATTCCGCTCCTTTGCCCATTTACTTGTCATCCAAGCTTCACTAATGAACATTTGCTTCAAACCCTTCTTACTTCTTTGTAGACTCTCCAAGGTAATAAATGATGTAGCGAACCTTGTCTTTGCGGGCCTAAGCAACTCATGTTGTGTGAAAGACCGCATCAAATTCAAGACACCAGGGTGGTTATAAATGTAACCACTTAATGTGACTGCCCTCTTGATGACCTTGTAAAATCTAGGGATGTTTCCAATGTCTTCTAGCATTAGATCAATGCAATGGGCAGCACATGGTGTCCAAAACAAGTGCCTTCTCTTCGCCTCTAATAACTTTCCTGTTTGACATATCAAAAAAATACAACATTACCAGTTTACCACAAAAGGTAATCAAAGAATATAAATAAAAATAAAAGATTATAAAGGATCAATTACTAAGTAACTTACTAACCTGCACAAACATAGGCTGATGCATTATCACTTATCACTTGTACCACATTCTTCTCTCCAACCATCTCCACCATCTCATCTAACAAGTGAAACAATCTATCACCGGTCTTCGCATAAGCTGAAGCATCAATTGACTTAAGAAACACTGTTCCAAGAGGAGAATTCACCAAAAAATTGATCAAAGTTCTCCCTCTTCTATCCGTCCAACCATCAGACATGATTGAGCACCCATGTGTCGCCCATTGCTCCTTATGTTTTGCCAATAGATCATTGGTTTTATCCACTTCTTTTTTCAAAAGTGGAACCCTCAATTCATGGTATGATGGGGGTTTCATTTGCTCCCCAGCTTTTCCTATAGCTTTAATCATTTCTTTGAAGCTTGGGAGTTTAGCAGTATTAAAAGCAATCCCAGCTTGATAAAACCACCTAGCAATAGCTCCACAAGCATCCTCTCTTTGTTCCTTTTTAATCTTTTCATCTATGGTAGTTTGCACCATTTTTCCCTTCTTTTGTGTTTGGGACCTTTGGGTTACAAATGCATCGATTGGACCCCGTTTTGAACCCGAAGTCAATCTCCTACCTCTTCCCCTATCACCACTACTAAGTTCTTCTCCCATACCCATGTCATCATCATGATCCAAATCTACATAATCAGAAGAATTACCTTGTGACCCTTTGTTGCCTCTATATTGGTTCGCATGAATCTTCTCCTCCATATATTGCTTGATCTCAATTCTCACATCTTCTGGACAGTGTTTGCATTTCGATGCATTGCGATAACCTCCCACCAAATGTTCTTTCAAACGTCTTATCCCTCCCTTGTATGTAGCCTTACAAAATATACACGTGACATCATTTGTGTTGGCTTCATTTTGTAATCTACCATACTTCCACCCCGGATCTTTTCTATTAGTACGAGATTGTGATCCGGATGAAGATTCCATCCTTCAACTACCTGCAATCTGTTCATAGAAGGAAAAATGACTATTAATTAACATTCAAAAGCAACTAAAAAAGACCATCAAATAGTAAATAACAAAGAAAAGAAAATACTCAAATACATTTATTTACTGATTTTTTTTAAAAGTGCATGATGTGCATTTTTACTTCATCTTGTTTCACCAGTATCATGATTCATGCATTGCAATGTCTCATACCAATTAGCTTGTTGCAGGATTGCGGCCACCTACACACGCAGAGAAAGAGAGCGCGGGGGCCGGGGGACTGCAGTGAGAAAGAGAGAGAGAGGGGGGGGAGCAGTGAGAGAGAGAGAGAGCGGGGGCTGCAGTGAGGGAGAGTGAGAGAGAGACAGAGAGGGGGGGAGCAGTGAGAGAAAGAGGGGGGGAGCAGTGAGAGAGAGAGAGAGGGGGCTGCAGTGAGAGAGAGAGAGGGGGGGGAGCAGTGAGAGAGAGACAGAGAGGGGGGGAGCAGTGAGAGAGAGAGGGGGGGAGCAGTGAGAGAGAGAGAGAGGGGGCTGCAGTGAGAGAGAGAGGGGGGGGAGCAGTGAGAGAGAGAGGGGGGGGGCTACA
The DNA here is from genome assembly GCA_947650365.1 of Chamaelirium japonicum. Lineage (NCBI taxonomy): Eukaryota > Viridiplantae > Streptophyta > Magnoliopsida > Liliales > Melanthiaceae > Chamaelirium > Chamaelirium japonicum. The sequence goes on along the minus strand of OX393558.1, from coordinate 51,392,363 downwards.
GTGAGAGAGAGAGAGAGGGGGGGGGAGCAGTGAGAGAGAGAGAGGGGGGGGGGGCTGCAGTGAGAGAGAGTGAGAGAGAGAGAGGGGGCTGCAGTGAGAGAGAGACAGAGAGGGGGGGGAGCAGTGAGAGAGAGAGAGAGGGGGCTGCAGTGAGAGAGAGTGAGAGAGAGAGAGAGGGGGGGCTGCAGTGAGAGAAAGACAGAGAGGGGGGGGCTGCAGTGAGAGAGAGAGAGGGGGGGAGCAGTGAGAGAGAGAGAGGGGGGGGGGGGAGCAGTGAGAGAGAGTGGGAGAGAGAGAGAGGGGGCTGCAGTGAGAGAGTGAGAGAGAGAGAGGGGGGGGCTGCAGTGAGAGAGACAGAGAGGGGGGGGGCTGCAGTGAGAGAGAGAGAGGGGGGGGAGCAGTGAGAGAGAGAGGGGGGGGGGAGCAGTGAGAGAGAGAGAGAGGGGGCTGCAGCGAGAGAGAGAGAGAGGGGGGGCTGCAGTGAGAGAGAGTGCGAGAGAGAGGGGGGGCTGCAGTGAGAGAGAGACAGAGAGGGGGGGGGAGCAGTGAGAGAGAGAGAGAGGGGGCTGCAGTGAGAGAGAGTGAGAGAGGCGGAGCGGCGACGGCTCACCTCCAGGCGGAGCGGCGACGGCTCACCGGCGAGGCGGAGCTGTAGGCTCGACGCCTCACACACAGAGAGAGAGAGAGAGGCGGAGCGGCGGCCGGGCGTCGAGTCTCCCGATCTCACCGGAGAGAAGCGGAGCTGCAGGCCTGGCCGTCGTCTCCCGATCTCCCGGATGCTGAAGCCAGCCGGCTGCCGCTGAACCCCGAACCCACTGAAGTGACTGAACCCTAAACCCGACCCTCTTCACTGCATTTAAACAGAAAAAAAAAAAACCAACAACCGGTTCAAAAAAAAACCGAACAAAACCCGACCCTCTTCTAATACATTTAAACAGAAAAAAAAAAAACCAAAACACGGTTAAAAAAAAAACCAAAAAAAACCCGGAAAAAACCCGGCGCAGTAAGGCGCGCGCCTGAACCGCCCTGCGCCTGGTCCGTGAGGCGCTGCAAGGCGCGCCTGAGCAACGCCTTGCTGTGCTCGCCTCACCAGGATGCGCCTGAGGCGCACCTGGCTGAAACGCCCTGAGGCGCGCGCCTCAGTGCGCCTTGACAACACTGTTTTGAAGTAAACTAGGAGATACTGTTTTGTGTATGCCTCCTTTCTAAATGGTTTTTTACGAGACAAGGTTTCTTACTCAGTTCACGGTGTAGTTGGATGTCAATCCTGGAAATCCAAATTTAAGATCCTACCACAGGATATATATGCTAGGCTAGGTTTGGAGCATGCAAGTAGAGGGGAAAGAGGGTAGAGAAGAAAGGGGTGAGGGTGGATGCTCGTACTGAAATGGTCTGATGTTAATGGGAGAACTTTGTTACATAACTCATTGAAAGACATCCTTACGTGTATTCTCTTCTATAGAATATTATATACAGCAAAATAATAGTAAGCAGGCCTTAATGTTATTATTCGGTTTCCTTCTGGATAAGGTTCACTGGTTTATATTTTGTCAGAGGTCGTAAGGATGCTCATGGAAGGCGGCCTGTGGATGTAGACTATGATCCAAGAACTCTTTTCTTACCCCAGGACTTCTTGAGGAGTTTGTCAGGTGGGCAGGTAATCACTTCTGTATATTCCATTCACGCCTTATTTTTGAGTTTTCTGCTATTTTTATTTATTGGCATCTTTAGTCTATAGCGGCAATGGTGGGAGTTCAAGTCAAAACATATGGATAAGGTTTTGTTCTTCAAGGTATAGTTACTTCTCTTTTAAGATTTAGTTATAGACATCGGTATTCATTTGCTTTTTTACTATCACCAATGGGTACCGATCACACAGCTTCTTTAATAGATGGGGAAGTTTTATGAATTGTTTGAAATGGATGCACATGTTGGAGCTAGAGAACTTGATCTGCAGTATATGAAGGTATGCAATAACTTGTTCATGCCCTTGTTTGATTTTCTACAGTTATGTGCTTCAGCTTATATGAAAGTTGAGAACACTCGTTGACGTAGTTTATTACTTACCATGTCTTTTTTGTGCTGGATTGGACTGGGATGCCTTCATGTGGCTATTGTTACTTTCCTAATTTATTTTGCCAAAGAGATGCAATTACTTATTTTTTATTTTTGTTGTATATGCATACAATTCTTGTGATCTCATGTTACTTGAGGAAGATGCTAACATACCCAGGTTGAGGTTCTTTTTGCCAAAATCTGCACGTGGGATTCCAAAGACCCTTACCCATGTGTTTATCCAAAGAGCACTCGAAAATCTATTAATTGCAGATAAAGTTATGTAATTTGTGTAAGTCATTGAACTCCGATAATTGAAAATGACATGTTACTCTGCTGAAGGTATATCTTGCATTTATTATTAACAGTGAGTCCTACTTTAACTATAAGAATATCAAACCGTGATGGTGATGATAAACCTGAATTAATAAATACATCAGAAAGATTTCAGCACTCTTCTTTCCAGGAATTTTCCTATGTGCAGTATTAATACCCCTCCTCCAACTAAGCAGTAAACAAAAAACTAACACGTCAAGTTTCTAGCTATTAACAAAACCGTATTACCAAGCACAATGAGCCATGCACTTGATCAGGATTGAGTAAGATAATCCTACAAGTGTCACAAGTTGTGTTTATATTTGAAACATTCAGCAATAGGGGTGAGTTAAGTAGGTCTGCGATTATTCGGTTAAGATGCATTTGACTTCTCATGAATGGTGTCAAAAGTTGAAATTAGTCTGTTACTCTCAACATTGTTACGTCAGCTTGGTTTCCAGTAAAAAAATGGGACGGCAAAACGGACCACGAGTATTGTACATTCTGCTTTCTTGATCCTCTAAGGATACAGTTTGTTGGTGAAGTGACTCAAGAAAGGATTAAGTGATCTTGATGTTTTTTTTTGCTATTCAAGTGCACTGTAATTATCGACTAAGAGTTGTGCATAAATGCCTAAGAACTCCTATGGATCATCCACAATCACAAGTTGAAATGAGATTGAGTTCATTAGGAACCGTATGTACACCACGAGTTAGATAGGCGTGTGCAACTTCTTGTTTCGTAACCTCCAATTTGCTTCTTGTTTGTAAGTTGGAGTATGGCTTCTAATTACTATATGCAGTCTTTAGGGTGGTGTAGCACCCAACCAATTCTGTTAACCTCTCATGTGTTAGGTATATAGGTGTTCTTTTAGCCACCATACTGCATATGGTGGTTATATAGGTATGAGCTCCTGATATAATAAAATCGGCACTTCAGTCAGAACGGCATACTGACTCCATTAAGTGATTCTCCATGGAGGTATACAAGGACTTCTTGAGTCATCATTATCAACCAATCATTATCACATTAACATAGGGTCGACTATGGAGCAGAACTCTGAACAAGAAGGCTCCACAAAATGATGGAGGAAATTTCATGACAGGCTATCATCTACCATCAATCCTCTGAGAATTAATGCCTAATTCCGAAGGCAAAAAAAGCAACCTAATGCTAAGAAGGTTACCTTGAGGTCTATGAAGTAGCAACTAGGACGAAGTTCCTTTACCATCAAGGAAGTCTAAAACGCTGCCTCACTACCTCACATGGGATTGGTGTAAACATGATTACCAACGATGACCATTATTAAATATATGATAAGAAAGCATTGTTGCTATAGAAGTAGTGAAGAGAGCATAATTATGATATTTTCCAGTGAACCTAGTAACAATGATCAAGGGGCTAATCGTCATATCCAACTAAAATGATGGGGTGATGATCATTTAGGCTAAGGTCATAGAGATGGCATTACCTATTAGATGAGCTTTATATTTCAGCAGTCTTTAAATAAGACTTTGTGGATCCACTTGCAGTACAGGATCCTATCCCTTGGGAGTGATGATTAGGCCCCTAGTATGGTTCTTCTAAGTTCTAACAACCATGATGTAGCCCTAACCTTGGTTGTTCGCTGTCGTAGATTGTAAGTCACCTCACTGTTTGGTTGTTTTGATAAGAGTGTAGCTTTGGTATCTAGAGGATTGCATACCCAAGAGGCAGTGATCCTTTGCGAGAGCATGGAAGCAAGGGTAACTTTGGCATGTAAAGTGGTGGGCTCATAGGATGGGGCAAAAGGAACCATAAAATTGGGTAAATGGAAAGATGTATAAAGGGGAGGATGTGGATTAGGAAGCGTCTTGAAGATTCAATCAACCTCCATTGATTATGCACGTGTTTTCTCCATTGTGTCCTTAACTTATGGGTTTTGAACCCATTTAAGGGAGTGTAACAGGTCATAATGGCGACAAATGATGTAGGGGTAGTTTTGATCACCTTAGAAATTTGTCTACCATCCATCATGTCCATCTTCAACCAGCATCTTACTTTTGCAATAGCTTAGAAGTGCAGTTTTGTTCTATTAGTCTATGGTTATGATCGTCTTTGGTGTTCTTATGAATTGGATAATGTTTGCTGTCATTCTTAATGTATTTTATATTATATATATCTACACTGTTTTTCTGATTTTGTCTCTTCCTTATGTGGGAAACTCTAGCTGTCTCCGTATGGAAGAAGTTTGCTTCCATAATTGAAGAAGTTTTCTTTGTGTGCTAGAATGTAGCACTCTTTGACGTCATGCATGTTCATCTTATTGTATATCCTTTCTCATGTAGATTTACTTGTTTGAATATTTAATAGGTTTATTTTTCCTGTATTTACTTCTGCTTGTAGGGAGATCAACCTCATTGTGGATTTCCTGAAAAGAATTTTTCAATGAATTTGGAGAAACTGGCTCGAAAGGTCTGCATACAAATTTGCTTTATTTTTTTTTTCAATGTCTTTTTTGATGTTCTACAGTATGTCTTAAGAGTGAGCTTATCTAATTCTGACATGCCTCCCATTGGAATGCCTTGGTAGTGCAGGGTTACCGTATTCTAGTTGTGGAGCAGACAGAAACACCTGAACTGCTTGAACTTCGTCGTAAAGAGATGGGCTCTAAAGATAAGGTTAAGTAACAAATAGGGGTTTTTATTTTGTTGCAACTAGTCTTTGACCAGCAAGAACCTATATGCTCCATCATATTCTTATGAAACAACTACCCTTGAGCTAAAAAACGAGCTCCAACATTAATGAGATCGACATGAGTTTTTATAGCTTGAACAATTGGCATGCAATTTACCTTTCCTCTTTGACATGAAGAGCTTTATGTATGGATTCTTTCAGTATATAGTGAACATATAAGTGGCTGACACTTTTTGTTGTTTAAAGGTCGTGAAACGTGAAATATGTGCCATGGTCACAAAGGGAACACTGACAGAGGGGGAGTCGCTATTCACAAATCCTGATGATTTGTACTTGATGTCAATCACAGAAAATTGCCAGACTTCTGAGAATCAAAAGAAAGCCAACATAGTTATAGGTGTCTGTCTGGTTGATGTTTCCACGAGCAAGTTTATGGTAGGACAGGTATGGAATTCTACTAACCTAGAGTTACCTTTCCTTTCAATTGTGCATTGCATAAGCTTTCCTATCAGGAGATGTTGGCATGAAGCTCTGTTGCTTTCCTATCAGGGAGTCTCAGATCATTTCCGTATGAAATGTTCATCAAGGCCCTAGATATTTGGGATAGTAACATGTGCTCCTATGAAGCACGGACACGGACACGGACACGGACACGGACACGGATACGGATACGGATACGGGACACGGCGAATCTTGAAAAACTAGGATACGGATACGGCGAGGATACGGCAAATATATATATATATATATATATATATATATATATATATATATATATAATATGATTAAATTTAGAGCAAGACTCGCAAGCAAAATGTTTTAGGAGACATTGTGTAAATTTTTTTTGCAGGTTTTGATCTTCTGGAAAAAAAAAAAACAAGGACTTTAGAGGACCAAAATCCCCAAGAACTTCTGAAGTAAGAACATTCTGAAGTAAAACATTGATTTGTTGAGACTGAGCAGCTGGCAGTAAGAACTTCTGAAGTAAAACATTGATTTGTAAAAACTGATTTGTAAAAGCTAAAAACCAGAAAAAATCCCAGAACAGTCGATACTAACTTTACAAATCAGTTTTGGGATTTTTTCTGTTAAGTTTGTAAAATAGAAAAAATCCCAAAACAGTCGGTTCCAACTTACAAATCACTGAAATCAGTTTTGGGAATTTTCTGATTGTGTACCAATCACAGAGAACAGACGAGAGAGAGAGAGAGAGAGAGAGAGAGAGAGAGAGAGAGAGAGAGAGCCAAACCTGGTCGAGATTGTTGCTCGGAGAGCCTAAACCAGATCGAAACCGATCGAAACCGCGCAGAGGAACTCCCTCCTCTTCTCCGGTAAGCTCAGAATCTTCAGCTTCGTTCCGAGAATCTCGAAATACGTGTTCCAGAAGAGGTGGAGGGCCGCAGTGGAGCTGCGGCGAAGGCAGCAGGAGCTGTTCGTCCCCTTGATCAGAGCTCGCGAGGAGCTGCGGCGAAGGCAGCAGGAGCTGTTCGTCCCCTTGATCAGTACTCGTACGTCGACTCCCTCCTCGACATCCAACTCCCCGACGAAGGGGGGAGACGGCTGACCGACGGCGAGATGGTGGGCCTCTAGGGCTTCAGTTGCTCAGGGGGGATGATAGCCAGGGTATCGTCCCCTCTTTAAAACCAAACCCAGTCGGGTTTTAATCACATCGAGATTATGCAGGCCCGACCCGACTATCAAGCAGGCCCGACCCGACTTTTAACCAAGCAGGCCCGACCCTACTAGCACAGACCGTATCCGATCCGTATCCTCCTGTATCCTCCACGTATCCATGCCGTATCCGATCCGTATCCGATTCTCCTTTCTTTTTTTTTAAATAATGGATACGTTGTAGCCGTATCCGACACGTATCCATGCCGTATCCATGCCGTATCCGTGTCCGATACATGTCGGATACGGGTACTCGTGGCCTGTAGGAGTATCCGTGCTTCATAGATGTGCTCCCTAGATATTTGTGATAATTTATTTTACCTTTTTGATTGTATATGATAACATGCATATCGATGATTATGCAACTAAAATAGTATGCTGGTTTTCCCCCTACCTGCTGTGTTTCTGTCTAAGATAGACATCCATCTGCTGTAGCCCTTGTATGGCATGCCCGGGCATCCAGAAGCCCTTGTAAAGTTAATAGATTAATAGTTGTTTAGTAAATAATCTCATCAGTTTTTGTGGCATATTCTTTTGATACAATTGTTTTTCTTTGTATCAGTTCGAAGATGGCTCGGAACGTCACTGCTTATGCTCAATACTAGCCGAACTAAGGCCTGTTGAAATCGTAAAGCCTTTGAAAGTGCTCAGTCCTGAAACTGAAAGAGTATTAAAGAATCACACAAGAAATCCTCTAATTAATAACTTGGTTCCTTCCTTAGAATTTTGGGATGCTGAAAAAACCATTCATGAGATCAGTAATAACTATAGGCTATCAAGACTTCCACCAATATCAGGACTGTCTAATGAGGCAACTGGTGATGTTTCTACTGATTTTGATAATGTGGGGAGAGATTCAGTGGCCCTGCCAGATGTCTTATCTTATCTAGTGAGTGCAGGCGAGAATGGATATTATGCTCTTTCTGCTCTTGGAGGCTGCCTTTTTTATCTGAGGCAAGCTTTTCTCGATGAAACATTGCTCAAATGTGCTAAGTTCGAATCACTTCCCTGCTCGGGCTTTCATAATAATCTTCAGAAGCCATATATGATACTCGATGCAGCAGCACTTGAGAACCTTGAGATATTGGAGAACAATAGAAATGGAGGTCCATCCGGGTACTTGCAACGGCAATTTAAATTACGTAGATTTACTTTGTGAATTGAATTTCTTACTGGTGACATTGTTCATCATTGTAGAACATTGTTTGCACAATTGGATCATTGTGTGACAGCATTTGGCAAAAGGTTGCTCAAAAATTGGCTTGCCAGACCACTTTATGAAATAGGGCCAATTGTAGAACGCCAAGATGCCATAGCCGGATTCAAGGTCAGTAATTTAGATATGGAGAACTATTGTTTTTTTTTCTACATGGCATATGTTTTGAGTCAGTTTAGTTTGCTATGATCCTTTGGTTACTTGTTGATTTTGTTTGTTTATTCTTTATCATCTTCTATTCTATGGTGGATCTCTTTTCAGTCGCTAGCTAAACATTTTAACTTTGCTGATCATAGGTGCTGCATTGATTTGCACAAAGGTTAAGAAACATTTGCATGCTTGATGCAAATCTCCAGTGTAATCTAATATTGCACTTTGAGAAGATCCGGATCGGGTCAATTTGTTATTGCTTAATTTTCGTAAAACATTAATTGAATTTTCTAGAGATCCAGGTGGTTGTACATATTTGTTCCTTTAAGTTCTATCACGTATGTCTCAGAGTAACATAGGCGGAAGTTTGAGTTGTAGAAGAACGAAGCCTTCCTAGTGGTATACCCTTTGGAATCCACCGGGTAGAAGATCCTTAAATCCACAAGGAAGAAGAAAAGTGAATTTTCTCTATATTACACCAATTTTATTAATTAAATTGTTCATCCTAATACATGCTTTTTTCTCTCTGCAAAAAAAAAAAACATGCTTTTTTCAAAAGAAGAAATGAGGCCTAATCCTACTCAAATAGGGAAAAGAAAGATGGAATTGAAAATAAAAAATTAAAACAAAACCTTATCCTTAAGATAAGCTATCGCAAATCAGAACTTGCTGGGAGCAGTCATGGCTGATGGAAGTACATCGAATGGCTGGTGGGTGCACGTCCTTGGAACCTCATTGACCTGTTCTGGAGCAGATCTTGCAGTAAACAACAAATATGTGTAGATCCGTAGACGTATCATGGATTGGACGATACTGATCCTCAAACATATTCAAGGTTGGGGGGGGGGGCTTCTTGATCTGAACGTGGTTGGGTGTCGCCATGTGGCGGTAGCATGCGCGGTGATTGACAGACACCCTCGGGTCGTTGAATCACTAGGGCACATGACACGTTCGGGTGGGGTGATGAGCAATCTTTGGAAGCATTCGTTTTTTTTTTCTTTCTATTTTCTCTTTTTTTATCACACGAAAACCGAGGTTCTGCTAGGTCATGGGATTGGTGGTTACACAGTCCCTTCGTAACCTCGTGTTAACTCTTGAATCAAGTTTCTTGAGGCTCCGATGTTGTCTGACACGCCTTGATTTCGTCCAGTCGGAACACGCCTTCCCCTTCATGTGCCTGAGGACAATTTTTAAGCCATGATGGAAAAGTGTATTTTTTGTCCTTGCCACTATGCGTTGAATTGACGTCGTATTGCCATGATCGATCAAAGATATAGCACACATCCATGCTGAGGGTGTCACAAAGTATCTCATCTTTGTAGATCTTTCGTAGAGAAATTGGAACCTTGCACTTCTTCATTACCTTGCTCTTTCCAATGTCCTTGAGCCAACACATTTTGTAGGGAAAAGGATGACTAGCTTCTCGACTAGAATTTGGGATACAATATTTTCGAAGCTGCCTCGGTTAATGATTGGATCACACTCTCTATGACTGTACACCGGGTCTGGAAGATATTGTGCCTTTATGGATCAAGCTCCTGTCGTGGTATATACATCAATCTCCAGGTGATCATAAGACAATGCAATGCCGTTGTCTTCATACCTCACCTCGACATCTTCCTCGGACTGCCCTTCTTATCAACTTGTGTTGTGGTACTTTGGTTTGCCATTTGATGCTTTAGACTTCGGTTGGAACAATCAATTATGTCATGTTTTATTACACTAGTAGTACTTGTGGCTAGCAATGGAGTAAGGATTGGAGTTCATGCTCATCGTGTAGCTTGACTCCCCAATTGCCTTATTTTGATTGCCACTTATGCTCTTGCCAAAAGTTAGAGGCTAAATTGTTTCTTATACAAATACTTAATCTTGATTCTATGTCATTCAATAAAGCATTGGAAACATTAAACCGACTAGAAGATTATCCTCTTCCGTGTTGACCTCGGTGTTGTGGAAGATTATCCTTGATCTCCTCATCCCTTACAAGCCGTCGTAGGGTGGCCTACGATTTTGTGTAACCTCGACGTCACTATCTCGTCCGCATTATGTACGTGAGTATGTCCATTGAATGTTCAAATAGTACTTTCCTAGAAAGGATAGTACATGAAAGTCACGTCCACATTATGTCCGCTTGTAAGTTGCCTTATATGTTCAAATATCAATACTCTCCTTTCTATCATGCCTTTTGTATTATTAAATTATGCTCCTTTTTGACCGGTTTCATATCTGCCTCCACTTGTCTTGTAATTGAAGGGCGTTAGTGATATTAGTGCATGGTTTGAGGGTTCACCCAAACCCGATTGGTGCAGATTTCGGTCGATCTGATAACCCCTTCCCCCCCATCCACACACAACCCAACCCTAAAAACACACACACAACCCTACCCAAAAACACACACACAACCCAACCCAAAAACACACACAAACAACAAACATGCCCCAAACCATACATAGTTTGGCAATCAACCTCGAATTGGGCCCGAAGTGGGCAAATCAAAGAGTCATTCAAATATCTCGAATCAGACCAAAATCAAACATGAACTGACCAAATTAGGCCAGAATCGATCAAATCAGACCCGAACTTCTATTTTTTTCCTTATGTTTTAAAGTCTTATACATCCCTATGTGATGTAGCGTCCTTATGGTGTTAGCCACCAAACTATACATACTTGGCTTCAATCTAGGGGTGGCAATGGGTCGGGTCGGGTCGAGTTCGTGTCGTGTCTAGTTTTGGGTCGTGTCCAAAACCCCTAGACCCGGACCCTACCCATTTAACTAATCGTGTCTAGATCCTAAATCCGTACCCGACCCGCTTATAAACGGGTAGACCCGATAAGACCCGTTTACCGCAACGGGTCTATTCAGTTGACCTGATCCGATCCAATCTGACTCGACCCGAACTGACCCAATAGACCCACTAATACTATATATTACAGTATCGGATTGCGGGTAGACCCGACCCGTTGAATTTTAAACGGGTCTTCCCGGGTCTACTGTGTCCAGACCCTAAACCCGAACCCGACCCATTTATTAAACGGGTCTATCTTGTCGACACGTTTACGACTTGAACCCGTTTAACCCTGACCCAAACCCGCTAACTTTGTGTCAGGTCGTGTTGGGTCTGCTATGTCGGGTCCAAAATTGCCAGCCCTACTTCAATCTCTATTGAGAATTGAGATTCATGCTCCAATAAGAATTGGGTTTACATTTCTACATTTCACCCCAAGGTGTCATGAACAAAAGGCACATACATAGTTGGCCCTGGCATTACCAATACAGTGTATCATACTGGTTGTTTCACACTAGAGAAAAGAGTGTTGTGGAATCTTGCACACTATTAGGAGTGAATTCTATGGTTTCAACCTTTTACTCTCTGATAGTATCATCATCATCATCCATGTCTTATCCCACCAAGTTGGGGTTGATTATGGAGCAAAACATTCATTAAGAAGGCGCCATATATGAAACAAGAATTTTTCAACCGTCTGTCAACTTGTTGTAACCCCTCTAAGAATGGTGCTAAAAACCTAACTAAGGTAACTTGGCAAGAGAGGGTTCACCAAGAAACCTAGAAGATAAATAGCGGGTACCTACCTTGTTGACTCTGCATTTTAAGCTTATGCAACCAGGGTGCAACACTCCAAGATTCCCCTAGACTATGGAAGAGTATAGACAAAGACTGTAGAAGGTAAGATTTGTTATGGAGAATTACCTTCAAATGTGTGGCACGAATTGAGCCAAAGAGCTAAAATGAAACAACATTTCCATTTACTCCTCCCATTTATAAGGAGGAAAAAATAATACAACAATAGCTGCACCAAGAAGTACAAGAAAAGAAAATAAGAAAGGTGAAAAAAGAGAGTAAACAACGAAGCTGGTGTCCTGTGGGTTGCCTCATATCCATAAAATACATCATACCTTATTATTTAGTACTGCAGGACTGAGATGCTCCTCTACAAATTGTCTCGAGTAGAATGTCAATAAGGTGAAACTAAGAACCTCCAGTATGCCACATCAGTCCATGCATGGAGATTTTGATAGGATCAGTAGTGTAATTATGCATGTCTAACTTCAACATTGACATTATATTGTGCAGTTATTTGATGAGTTACTTCAGCAATTTTCTCTTAGTCCAAATAGTTATTCACTTTGACTTTGCATATCAGGGTGTTGGTCTGGCTTCTGCACTTCAATTTCGAAAAGATTTGTCAAGACTTCCTGACATGGAGCGTTTGTTTACGCGCCTCTTTGCAAGCTGGTAAAATGACATCCCTAAATAGGCTAAATTTATACTTCATTCTCTTCTTCTTTTTTCTGTCAAAACTCAAAAGACTATAATTCTTCATACTGTAGAATGATCAATGTATGAGGTAGTTGATCTCAGTTCATCTGTCTTATAAATTTTATGTTCGTTTAGGAGGCATTAATGTTGCATCTTAATTTATAATATAAAAATATTCTTTTGCATGAGAATAATGTGAATTATGGCGTGTTTCACAGTTTAAAAGACACAGCATGCATGTCGCTATTCTTGATATATCTCTATCAGATTCTAATGATAATTTTTTTTAGAATTGTCAGTTTATATTCCATTGGTCTGACAACTTAGGGAGCGAGCAACGCTAGAGGTAGAGTAAATTTTTTGGAATTTTAATTATGTAGCATTAATCTTCATCACCATAAAGACGAATTGCTAGTTTACAACTAAGATATCTGTGAACTATTCCTCTACTCTGTTTAAATCCCAAGAAATAATGCAAGTCGGTATTTCAAAGTTGCTTTGTGTTGCTTGTTGGTTCTTATTTAATGTTGAAGATTTCTTGGTATGTCCTAATTGGTCCGGTTGGCCTATTTGTGTACGTCGCCAGGGGTTCTTGGTTGCCGAGGGGCAATGCAGCCAATACAAGAAATAAGGGTCGTAATTAAAACTTTTATTAGTTTCAGCATTGGGTCAGGAGAGTCTATAATACCCGGGAAAAGAAAGACTTCTGTACAACGTATGAGAGGCTATAGGCTATACTATACTTGGTTTTATGATTTAGTGGAAAATTCTCAGATTATCCTCCCTTATTGATCCCTAGAATGGGTGAGCCACTAAGTCCTCACATTGTTTATTTTCTCTCTTGTTCTTTATTATATCTTATGCTTTCTCCCTAGCTCATGAATGAATTCTCTTGGTATATTTCACTTTCTAAAAACGGTTCAAGTATGTGAGCCTTGAAGGACTAAAATATGAATATCCATCATGATCTGGATCATCTCAAACAAATTTAGATCCATAACTTGACATGCAGTGCATATAAAGTTGCTCATTTGATTATCTTAACAGATTGCGTAAACAATAGATGCCAATTATTCTTGTGATAAAGATAATTAGTTTAAAACTTTAGTATGATCTATGACGTTATGGCTCCGCTCAACAATTTATCGTCAGAAGGTCTAGTAAAGGGATTTCTTGTGCTTGCCCTCTTATGTTCTTTAGTACCTTTGGATGTATACGCGTGACAGGATGCAACTCAAAAGTTTGTTGTATATATATATATATATATATATATATATATATATATATATATATATATATATATATATATATATATATATATATATATATATATATATATATATATATTGGGTTTAGTCCCTCAATGGAGTTCATCTATTCTCTCCAAGCCCTAGCCGTCATCTCCAAACAATCTTAAAATAGTATCAGTCACCATAAGAGTCAACTATAAAGAGATTAAAACCTCATTATTGATCAAAAGAAACACATAAAAACTACTAGGCATCCCCCATAGCCTTAGCTAGGGGTTTAACCGCCCGTGTTCATATAGTTTGACATGAAAACATAAGTACTAACAAACTCTATTAATGAAAAGAAAAAGGTAGAAGATGGCCGTGGATGAGTGGTTCCGGCAAGGACGACTGCTTGCGATGAAGATGACGGTGTGGCTTCGAGTTTGGCTTCGACGATGGTGGACGAAGATGAAGGTGTCGGGTGGTAGAAGATGTTCCATAGGGTATCCATTATAGAGAGAGGAGAGTTGCACGGTTTAGAGAGAGAGAGAAAGGAATCGAGAAAGAGCGAAGTATGAGAAAGAGAGACATTAGGGAGTCGGGATAACGAGATATGATCGTGAGATGGAGAATATGAGGGGGTTCGGGTACTGCTGGACACGAGAAAAAGAGACAGTTGCGATTGATAGGGGGAATATGGATGGCTATGATGTGCTGGAATTGAAAAGAGAGAATCACGAAGAGAGAGATCGCAAGTTTTGTAGGAGAGGCATTCGGAGGGGAGATCGCGGGAGGCTTGGAATGGGGGATCGCGATTAGGTTTAGAGAGAGAAAGGGGGAATGTGTGCGAGCTGGGCGTTGTGCATGGCTGCGAACGACTGTGATCGGGTGAAGAAGGGAGATCATGAGGGGTGGCCGGATAAAGAAAGGAAGGAGATAATTAAGGAGAGAGAGAGAAGAGATCGGATGAGAGGGAGTTTGCATGCATGGGGAGGCTTGGACGGTTGTGATGGAATCCGAGTAGAATAGAAAGAAAAAGAGAGAAGAAAATAAAGAAAAAGAGAGGAAAATAAATTAAAGGAATTAATAAATATAGGAATAAAAATTAAAGAGAGAACATTTGTGGAATGTCGAGAGAGAACGAATACGAATAAAGAAGATAGAAGAAATAAAAAGAGAAACATAGAGAAAGAAAGAAATAAAGAGGAGAGAAAAAAATGGATAACTTGGGTTTTCTCCTTGCCATATTACATGACACCAACATCCTCCATTGAGCTCATTAGCATGCTCGGGGTTCTCTGGTTTGAATCATGCGATGTGTCGAGCCGGTGACATCGATTCTTGGCCGGATTTCATAATTATCCTTTTTTGTTCATTGTTCTTCAAAAAGGGCCTCCATCAAGTTGTGCATCCTCTATTAGATTGTCGTGAGAATATTCACTACTTAGTTACAATGCCCTTGAGTTAATTGTGTTGAGAACCGGGTCAATTCCCTGAAAAACATATGAAATGACACTTATCAGGTTCCAATGCGATTATCGATAAAAAAAAGATAATTTGGACCATTGGGCGTTATATCTTTCATGCATGAGATGTATGAGAGTGAACTAATATGTCGTTTTGTCCGTATGAAAGTCTATTATGCAGTGGTGGAAAGAAAATCATGCAGTTTACGTGTAGTATGAAAGTTTTACGTAGCAAAGTGACGATATGTGCATGATAATAACAGGATAATTAGCACCAATTGGACGCTCAACACTGGGGTGGCCATCGGCAGCCACTAGGTTTTTTTGTTTGTGGTAACACCCATTCCTCTTTGTTTAATCCTTATCCTTATTCCCTTCTTTGGCTCTTTCCTTCTATCTATGTCTATTTCTCTCTATCACTATCCCACCTTCTTCTAATGATGTTTTATTTTTTTTTTGCACTTTTACCCTATTTTTCTCAAAACTACAGAGCTATGGATGCCTCTGATCTCTATATCAGTCTCTCATTAGAGCCATATCCCTGTTCAATCCTTCTCTCTAATCCCTCGACTTTTTTCTTACTTTTTCTTAGTTTTCCATCATTCATCTTGTTGTTTGTTTCCTCTTAATTAAATTAAATGCAAGTCTGTAAGGTTATACTATACATGGGCCTATGCTTTACATTTGTTATTCTCATTATGTTTTAAAGACAAAAGATGGTGCCTACATTAAGTTTCTGCCGTCATTTTGTTCAAGGTTTCCAGCTCGGTACTGAATCATCAAATTTGGTACCATACCGAACCCCACATCCACAATCCATTCCCTTTTTCTAATTTTCTTCCATCCTATCGTGGGAATAATATAATAGAATCCACCAAAAGGCCATCCAATGGTCCCTATTAGTTTCAGTATGGTACCCATTCGTTACCATTGAATTCCCTGTTCAAATCTAAATAATTTCTTACATATTTAATATATGTTTTTAAAAGTTATTTTGTCGCCTAGGCATTGCCTATGAGCCATCTAGGCATGCCTCGCTTAGGCAGACCTGGTCCATAGGCATCGCCCAACTACCTTGACATCACTTATCTAGAAAAATCAGGGTTATTTTTTATTGTTCAGTCAAAATTATTATAGTTAATAATCTGTCTATTATGGATATGAGCAGATGGTTCTGAAAATGCAGAGTCATATGGCTTACCATTACCAAGTACGACTTACTGACATGTTAGACTAAAAGTCACTAAATTCTCTTTCATGTTCATGATATATGCACCCAATAAAGCTTCGACTTTATCTGATCATGTGATTCTTTCCTCACTTGAGGAAAAGGTCTATAACTTGAGTTCATTAATAAATGTGTGTAAATAAGGTCTGTTCCGCATAATTTTTCTCTCTCCTTAATCTATGGTATCTCTTTCCATGTCAGGAAATGCTAATTTAGTATTATATAACTAGCATATCATATGTTGTATCCGTGTTACCAAAATCGTTGACTTTTTGAAAAAGTCGTGTTTTAATCGCGACTTATACCCCAAACGTTTGTTATAGGAATAAGTCGTGACTTTCAAAAAGTCGGGATTTTTTGAATAAATCTCGAATTACGCGTATTAATCGTGAATTACACATTTTTTCCCATTTTTTTCCCATCTTTTTCCAAATGATATATAGTACTCAAAAAAATGTTAGAATACATATATCTAATTATTAAATAATTTACCGATTTTTTTCCCTATTGTTTTCCAATTTTTCTGATTTTTCCAATTTTTTCCCCTTTTTTTCCCATGCCGACTTTTTCCCGACTTCCAACTTGGTAGCATTGTGCTGTATGCCAGTCTGTATTGTATAGACTGATGGGTTTATGCTCTCTCTTTTTTTGTTTGGATTAACGGCAGTGATGCTAATGGAAGGAATGCCAATAGAGTAGTTCTTTATGAGGATGCAGCCAAAAAGCAGGTTCAAGAATTCATTGCTGCTCTCCGAGGTTGCCAAGTGATGGTACAAGCATGTTCTTCTCTGAATAATGTTTTGGCTAGTACTGAGTCGAGTTTGCTCCATTATTTATTGACACCGGGTATGATTCATTGTCCTTTCATGCAGTAAGCATAGCGTGTACTTTGTCACTTCAAATTCCATTCCGGATTTTATCGTGTACCATACATAATTCTATATAGTGATGAGCAGGTGAAGGGCTACCTGACATTTCTTCAGTTCTAAATCATTTCAAAGATGCATTTGATTGGTCAGAAGGTGATCGTTCTGGTCGTATTATACCTCATGAAGGAGGTGATATCGAATATGATACTGCTTGTAAAACAGTAAAGAAGATCGAAACTGATTTGACAAGGCACCTGAAGGAACAGCACAAGTTGCTAGGCAGCGCATTGGTAAGTTTTTGGTTAAGAATGCTATCTTTTTAGTTAATAGTGGACCTTTAGTTTCTTTCCTTACATGAGATATCTAACCATTCGCCCTTTCGTGCTCCTTTCTAGATCAATTATGTCACTGTTGGGAAAGAATCATATCTTCTAGAAGTACCCGAGACCTTGAGTGTGGCTGTTCCTCGGGACTATGAGTTGCGTTCATCAAAAAAGGTGTGTAAATAATGTCTGTTGCTCATCTATACATTTAGAAACTGCATTATTTTCATTCAGGATAATACTGACTAAGCCAACCAAGCACTTAATTTTATCATGCTGGGACAGAGATAATGTAACACATGATCCAATAATTTAATGAGTGGTTGCATAGATACGTATTTATTTACCATAAAGTGGCTATGCACTAGTTTATGACCATGTGTGCAAACCTTGGACCTCAAACTTTAATCCATTGTATTGCATCTAACCTAACCACACATCTCTCATCATTGGTTATTCCATTAGATATATCTTTCTAATCACAAGTTCACAACTAGAGTTAATCTAGAAACTTTTACAACCACGTAGCGGATTAGTCATAGCCTAAACCGAATTTGGATCTATCGTTCGTCGGATCACTACAACTTCATCAGGACTCCTTCAAAAATATGAGTCTTGATCACTTTAGGACACAAGGATAGAAGAATTGAACATGCATACGGATTCTTATCCAGTCCAACATGCCACATGAGATCCATGTGTGATCCATAGCCGTCGTCCTTATAGGGCCGGCCATGTGGTCCCACACATGGGATCCAAACGTGCCCCACTACTTGATTAAGGTATGGTACCCTCCCCCGCCCATGCACTTATGTGACCTAGTCATGGGTCTAGTAACGGGTGCGCACAACACACTGTCTGGCAACTGGACATAGGAATACAAATATTCTGGGTCGTTACAAATCCTATGTGTCATTCAGTAAACTGTCGTACGTGCGATATTGGTTAATCTTTGAGAACTGAACTTAAGTTCATCGTGAAGTTGATCTGGACTCTTGTGCCAGTGACCATGCACGATCTCTAATTGAGCGCTGAAGGGTAACCTATAAGGCTAGCAAAGGCTCAACCGCTAGAATTGTCTTGGAAATATCTGATTTATCGGTTAGCCGCTCGAAATCCCACTAAATGAGAGCAACTGAAAACTCCTAGCTGGCGATATTTACAATCTTAACATTAGTCACTCATTCTAGGAAGAATACACTGCCCACACAAATCTTAAGAATGACATGCATGACCTCTTAATGACTCCCAGAGGTTTAATTGTTCACCCACTCATCAAACAATTAAATTCCTTGAGGCTTTGACCTTTCCTTAATAAGCATGAACACTTCCCTTGAGGTGTCGTGTTTGTGTCCAACGCGTGTCGGGCATGCTGGCACTTTGGACATGCTTTGGACACATCATGTCGGACACGCTTGGTACGTCAATACAGGCCCATATTCGTTATTAAGTTTTATATTGTTGGATACTTCTTTGACGTGTCGCAGACACTTTAAGACATGTGTAAAAGTTTTTGAACGAGAAATAGTCAATATTACAATTGTATTAAAAAAAACATGAGATATTTTTCACAATTTAGGAAATTTTTGGGTTCCTTATGTAAATTAAAATCATTAGAGAAGCCTTGGGTTTTTAAAAGGAGTGGATTCCCTGTGGAAAAAGACAATAAATTAGTAGACAAAAAGATTGATATGGAGGGTTTCAAACCATTTGAACCCACATTCCCACTCATTGCATGCCCATTTATATATGTTTTGGACCTCTTGTCTTTATACTTTTAGATAAAACAATTAATAACATTTAGTCCTTCATTATATCACTAGTTATAGAAATATATTGAATACATTTGTTGTCGTCTCCGTGTTCGTATTCGTATTCGTGTTCGTGTCCTACTTTTTGAAGATTTTTCGTGTCACGTGTCCGTATCCGTATCATGTCCATGTCGGTGTCCGTGTCCATGCTTCCAAAGACTGTTCCATTTTGATCAATCACCATAAAACCTTTTTATAGAAAAACATTCAAATAACAAATCTATGATCTTCATGCAAAAAATTGTCTGCAAAAACTTATTTAAAGGATTTGCATGAGCTCAAGATTTTACTAGTGATCTATAAACACCACTTGTCGTAAGGTTAATTGCAAAAAAAAAAAACTTGTCGTAAGGAAGGATATCTACTATACTGAGTGGAATTCTTCTTGCAAGTGTCCATAACTTTAGAACGCTAATGCAGGACATCCCAACATACGAAGATGTATGTCCCGTATTTCGGATCAATTTAAATAACTAAGTTAATCTAAGATATATGGTATTAAGGGTAAATTTTTTTAATAAGAAAAAGGAAAAGTTAAATCATACATAATAGGGTTTTTTACAAATAAACCCCTACAATCTTCTCTATTTACATATAAACTCCTATTAAAGTGATATTTACATATAAACCTCTTAATTCATTCAAATATTGCATATTGACCCCTGCAGTAAGCTGACTTCCAAAACGAGAGAATATTTTAAATTTCATCCTTGATATTTTACCTAAACTCTATAAATACCCCCCCCCCCTCCCTCCAATGTGAGAATTCTTTGGATTAGGTCCAAGTTAGATTTGGATTATGTTTGTGTTTGGTTTGGATTAAGTCCATGTCCAATAAAGATGTCATTTTAAGTAATTAAAGCCATTGGTAAATTGATTATTTCCTCTTTAGATTAATAAAATAACAGTTGAATGAAGGAATATTTCAAAAATATTCCTTCATTTTGGATGCCAACTAACTGTAGGGGTCGATGTGCAAATATTGGATGATTTAAGGGGTTAATATGTAAATATTAACTTTACAGGAGTTTATATGTAGATAAAGAATATTATAGGGGTCGATTTGTAAAAAACCCTAAATAATAATGCGCACAAGCAAAATTAAATTAAAATGCTATTATTCCATTCATATTTAAAATTAACAAACTGTCTCAAAGACATCACAGCATTAAAGACATGGTCCAAACTATAGAAGAACTGAGCAACTAAAAGATAGGTAGCAATAGTGTGCGAAGCCACCAACACACTCCCTAAGCTACTGCTGTGCCTCTATGCCTCTCTACCGTTGACGGGCACCAGCGCCTCAAAATACAACTGGCAGCATAAAAAATGTGACAAAACTCGGCTAATATCACATAGCTATAAATATAGATTTTCTATTTAAAAGAACTTTTAGATTTATACGAAGAAAGCGTACCATAAAGTTGGACTGAAAAAGAAGCACAATAAAAGTAAAGTATGAGACTAACGGCTAAAACATGCTGGAAGTGTGGCTCTACAACAAAATATCATAACTACTACAAGTTAATTATACTTATTAAATTTGTTCAAATAAAAATTGTGGACCTGTCGATAAACCTTTGGTGGGTGTGTTGTCTATGGCAAGGATCAAAAAATCAAAATATGTCGCGAAATATTTTGTTTTTCCGAGACCTCGATACGAAATATCATATACAATCTCAACCGGTTGAAAACTATAGGATATTTCTTGAAATATCATGAAATATTCTCGAAATTAGTCCCAAAATCATTCAGTTTTCAGAACTTAGCACTTATAAAAAACAGGACGGGGTTTATGATATGGTATATTTCAGCTTAACAGCCATATTTAGATAAAAAAATATTTAAGTAAATGATCTTTACGTTCTCCATTTAATTTAAGTTATTTTATGTAAATAAGCAAATACCCCCATTTGATTTCAATAATAATATCAAAAAAATAAAAAACCAAATGAATCAAAAAGTATATTTTCAGTTTTAGTAGGAGAAAACAATTTTCAGGGGTTTTTATAAAATCCATATGCTGAAAAAAGTGGCTAAATCAACTCAATTTTAGCTCAAAAAATTCTACAAGATGTAGAACTATAAGCGCATCTAGAAAACCATGGTCGACGACAAAGGAAATTTTGAATGAATAAAAAAATTCCAATATAAAACTTTTTTTTCAAGACTTAAGAAAAAAACCAGTGTTTCGCATTTCAATATAATTTTTGAACGATTTCAAAGTTGTATAACTTTCTTGTTTTAAGTCCATTTTCAAAATCGTTTAAAGCATTATTTTAACAATCATCTAATATTTATTTTTAAAACATTTTTCTCCATAAAAATATTAAAAAATATTTGAAAAACGTAGATCAAAATCGGATCAAACAAGACTGTACAAGAACACACACGACTCACAGATTCAAATATATAGAATATTTGTTATATGAAACTCTACACCCTTAGATATGGTACAAATATTATCCGAGTGTTCCAAAGTATGTATCAATACTTGGTTTATGATTATCCATGGTTTCACTGAAAAATTCCATTAAAAAATCATCATTTCCACCATTTCTATAAAACTGCAATATTTCCACACTGTGTAAATATTTTCATATTCAGAGTATCGAAATATTGGTCGAAATTGAAATTTCGAAGATCATCCTCTCTAAATTTTAACAAATTCCGAAACTTCTAGAGTTGTCAAACGTGCTAAGAAAATTAACGGTTACTTTGGATGGTTGATAAAACTTCTTGCATTTGATGATCCTAGAAGTTTTGGAATTTTTTGAAATTTGGTGAGGATGATCATCTTACCCTAGACAATACACCCACCAAATTCCTATAAATTTTGAAACTTGTAGGGTGGTCATGGAGAAAGTGAGCTCACGTTTTCAATTGAACTCACACCTCACCGTAACATTCCTCTCTCTCTCTCTCTCTCTTTCTCTCTCTCTCTCTCTCTCTCTCTCTCTATATATATATATATATATATATATATATATATATATATAGGGGAATGCTTAGGTGCGGTCCGCAGCCGTCCGATGCACCGGCCGCGTGTATCGGATGCATGAAGTGGTGCATCGGACGGCTGCGGACCGCAGACCGCACCTAAGCATTCCTATATATATATATATATATATATATATATATATATATATATATATATATATATATATATATATATATATATATATAGAGAGAGAGAGAGAGAGAGAGAGAGAGAGAGACGGCTGATATAGTGCAGTGTGCGGTGGAGGTAAAAGGTGCGGTGAGAGCCCGACCCTTCTGATTGGAATGGATCCAAAGGATGGGGTTCATCCGGATACCACAAAATCGTTGTTATTGTAGCCGCTATAGTAACAGCGGGCTACAGTAACAACGATTTTGTGGTGTCCGGGTGAATCTCGCCTGTTGGATCCATTCCGATCGGATGGTGCCCACACCACACCGCATTATATATATATATATATATATATATATATATATATATATATATATATATATATATATATATATATATATATATATATATATATATATATATATATATATATATATATATATATGGGTCGGGATCCGTAGACCCATCGTTTTTTGACCCATACTTTTGCCCGTCATCCAAACCGTTGGATATAGGTTTCAGAATTGTTAATATTTTGCAAGGAGGATCACATTGTATTAGATTGTACATCCGCAAAAAATCAACCCATTCTAAAACCTCTAGGTGCATCAAACGTGCTCCTCAAGTTAACGGTTAAAATGGACGGTCGATAAAGCCTTTTAGATTTGATACACCTAGAGGTTTTAGAATGTTCTGATTTTTTGTGGGCGTGCAATGTAATCTAAGGCAATGTGAACTTCCTCACAAAAACCAGTAGATTCTGAAATCTTTATCCAACGATTTGGATGACGGGTAAAAGTATGGATCAAAAAACGATGGGTCTACGGATCTCGACCCATATATATATATATATATATATATATATATATATATATATATATATATATATATATATATATATATATATATATATGGGTTAGGTTCAGAGGACACTGTTTTTGCACTCAAATTTTTACACCGATTTTCAAATCATTAGATAGATGTTTCAAAAGTTGTTGATTTTTTGTGAGCATAATCACCTTGTCTTAGATAACAAATCCACAAAAAAATTAGCACATTCTAAAGCCTTTAGATTTATTAAATGTGCTTTCCAAATTAACGATTAAAATGGACGGTCGATAAAGCCTTTTAGATTTGATGTACTTCGAGGTTTTAGAATGTGTTGATTTTTTGTGGATGTGCTATCTAAGATAAGTTGATTATGTTCACAAAAAATCAACAAATTCTGAAACTTCTATCTAATGGTTTGAAAATCAGTGTAAAAATTTGAGTGCAAATATAGTGTCCCCCGATCCTGACCCTATATATATATATATATATATATATATATATATATATATATATATATATATATATATATATATATATATATATATATAAAGATCAAAACATGCATAAATGTATAAATAGATAAAGAAAATAAATATTTTAGCGGCTAAAATGGATTGATGGCAGCAGCACAAATATTGTAGTCTTGTAGGTTTGAGTTTTGGTTCAACATAGCTATTTATAACATATAACATCTTCAAATATATCTAGTTCAATTACTACTTAAAACATATCAAATGTGATTTTATAACATATGAAAATTAGATATCGAATGTGATATTTCAGCTCTGTGTGTGTGCATGCTTTCAAATAAGGTATGAAAGGTGTAAATCCAGAAAGAGAAGGAAACCTATTGAATCTTGTAATACTTAAAATAACATCAAATTCACTATCAAATCCAACCCACAACAACTCCTAGAGTCCTACAGAAGAACAATAGAAAATAATTTTTGAATACAAACAATATCCAATCAATGTGCCAAATCAATCATTGGGCCTTATTCCTCTCTTTTACACAACACCATACACATACCAAGTGTCAGATTTATGAAAGATGCACTTTTGGTGTGCCTGAGGCCCCGTGCCTAGGCACGTGGCCAATTATAAGGCGCGCACCTAGCTAATAGCATGGCGAGGCTGGTGCCTTGCTTTGTTTAAGGTGCATGGGGTGAGTCTAGCTGCGCCTGAGCCTAGGCGCTTCTTT
>OX393558.1:51325426-51362926 GCA_947650365.1 Chamaelirium japonicum | reverse complement strand
GTTTTACTGCGGTCTCCGATAAGAGAACAAAAGTGTTGATTGCAACCATTAATGGAGGATCAACCTTATCATTGCAGTCATTGCGATAGATGATGCTGCTTTTGAGTTCTAAAATAGCAAGGATCAACCTTATGGTCTTAAGCATTTTTGTATTAAAATTTTAATTTATGTGCTGGGAACTATATATATCATTTTTGTACTGTAATTTTTTTTTTTTTTGCGAGTCCAAACATGTATGTATTATTGAGTCACCATTAGACTGTTGTTTACCACATACTCTATAAAAGGGGAGGTACTTATATGCAATAGAACAATGATGGTCCAAAAAAAAAAAAAAACATATCAGGTGTTGTTTTGTAAGATGTTTAAAGTCCTGTGTTATTGCGATAGACGTCGTGATCAATTATGAATGATCTTGCGGAAAGTGTTTGGCCACCAAAGACGGCTGCCTGAGTGTTGGTTCTGCTGTTGCCAGAGGTGGGGAAGGAGATGAGAAGGAGAGAGGTGGGTGCAGTCGTGACGTCGGGTCTCGCCGGAGGTGGGAAGGAGATGAGGAGAGAGAGGTGGGTGCAGTGAGGACGTAGGGTCTCTCTCTCTCTCTCTCTCTCTCTCTCTCTCTCTCTCTCTCTTATGGGTAAATTGCACTTTGCTCTGTTGAAGTTTAGCTCACACCAAACCCCACTGTAGTTTATTTATTTCCAAATCGCTACCTAAAGTTTGAAATGTTAGCACAAGACCCCTTTTGTCAACTACTTAAATTCCAGATTTGGTAATTTTTATATGATAAAAACTGAATTGAAGGGGGGCAACATGTATTTTTTAACTATAGGGGGGTTATGTTTTTAGGATAAACTTCAAGGGGTATTTAGGTTATCCATAATCATACCCGAGAGTTAATCGGTTAGAGTTCTTATACCCATATCCTATCCAAACCATGTTTTGAGTCGGGTTTGGATAGGGTATTCAGGTTTTTGTTTGATCTGCCATGAAATATTTGTTGTTCTTCTATTTTTGTTTTGATGGTGTTTTTATTTCGATTCAGCTGTAAATCCCTCTCCAAAATTGGGATATCATGCCCCCCCCCCCCCCCCCCCCCCCACACACACACACACCCCCGCGAATGTGTTTCTCTGCTGAAGTCGACTGTTATGCATTTATTTGAACCTTGACCAAGCCCACGAGTTGCATTTCTTAACAACTAACCTATCAGTTGGAGACAAATGGATGGTACTTAGTTCTTAACAACTAACCTATCAGTCGATGTGGCATGTCTTTTTATTAGGGATAATGTGCCTAAGGTCCCTCGAAATAGATCCATCCAGTGTACAGGACCTCAAAAAGTTCAGGTTTGCCTAAGGTCCCTGCCTTTTTTTTGGTAAACCCGACCTCGACGTCGATCCCGACCCTATTTCTTCTCCCACAACTCAGGCGGCAGCAGCGGCTCCGACCTCGACACCGATGAGCTTGAACCACGGCGACCTCGCGCTCAAACCTTGGCCTGTATATTAGGTTGGGGGGGGGGGGGGGGGGGGGGGAGGGTTTGGTTAGGTCTGGTGGTGTCAGCGATGGGGGGTTCGGTTAGGTCCGGCGGTCGCGGGGGAGGGGGGGTGGGGTTCGGTTAGGTCTGGCGGTCACGACGGTGGTGGGGGGTTCGGTTAGGTCTGGCGGTGACGTGGGAGAGGGGGGCGGGGGGTTCGGCTAGGTCTGGTGGTGCCGGGGGGAGGGGGGGGTTTCACTGGTTCGGTGGCATATCAAAGAAAAATTGAAATGCTATGGAGGGCAATTATGTCCAAAGCATTTCAAAAGACTTAGGCTTAAAAGATATCTTCGTTAGGGATAGACATGGGCAATATTACATTTCTTTTATATTGCCATTTTCGAAATATTATCACCTCCCTCGAAATATTATCATCGATTTTGAATTGTTATTGCCACCATTAAAATATTCTCTTTCCTCAAAATTTTGTCAAACCCTCAAAAAAAATTTACCTTCCTCAAAATATTGTCCTCGCCCTCGAAATCTTTTGCGTGCCGACAGGCACGGGCATTACTAGTATTTATATATATATATAGAGAGAGAGAGAGAAAGAGAGAGGAAACGGGAAATGAGCTGCCAGCCTATTTTGAAAAAATGAGCAGCCACCCATTTGATGCCCTTAGGAATCTTAGAATGTGCTGATTTTTTATGAGAATAAGTATCTTATCTTAGATAGAACACCCACAAAAAATCAGCACATTCTAAGACTCCTAGGGGCATCAAATGTTAGAAGTTTTATCGAGCGTTCGTTGTCACCGTTAATCTGAAATATTACATTTGATGCCCTTAAAAGTTTTAGAATTTGTTGATTTTTGTGGGTGTTCTATCTAAGATAAGATGCTTATGCTCACAAAAAATCAACACATTCTAAGACTCCTAGGGGCATCAAATGGTTGGCTGCCCATTTCGTCGAAATAGGCCGCCAGCCTATACCCTGTATCCTATATATATATATATATATATATATATATATATATATATATATATATATATATATATATATATATAGAGAGAGAGAGAGAGAGAGAGAGAGAGAGAGCAAACGGAAAATGAGCTGCCAGCCTATTTTGAAAAAATGAGCTGCCACCCATTTGATGCCCTTAGGAATCTTAGAATGTGCTGATTTTTTATGAGAATAAGTATCTTATCTTAGATAGAACACCCACAAAAAATCAGCACATTCTAAGACTCCTAGGGGCATCAAATGTTAGAAGTTTTATCGAGCGTTCGTTGTCACCGTTAATCTGAAATATTACATTTGATGCCCTTAAAAGTTTTAGAATTTGTTGATTTTTGTGGGTGTTCTATCTAAGATAAGATGCTTATGCTCACAAAAAATCAACACATTCTAAGACTCCTAGGGGCATCAAATGGGTGGCTGCCCATTTCGTCGAAATAGGCCGCCAGCCTATACCCTGTATCCTATATATATATATATAAACTTGCACGGTACAAATTCAAACGGGCACCTTTCTTCCCTATCCAACAAAATATGATGCCATGGCTAAAAGTAGGACAACAAATTGGGTAGGGCCCTTCTCTACACATCAGAAAGTGTTGAGCAGTTTCAATACTTTTATCAAGATGGTTGCAACTATAAATTATGCACGCATCAGCTCAATGTGCTATATAATTGTCTCATTGCGCAATAAATCAAAGGTACAACTTCCCACTATCACTCCATTGCTAGACTATACCCAACTTGGAGCAATACATCCGAAAATGTCCTTGTTTATGAGGATCTCATAAAGCATCCCGTACCGTAAGGTGGTGGGTTTGATGCATCAGAGCCATCCGATGGCAGGCAACCCGGCGGATGAATTGCACTCAGCCTGGAGCGACAGTGGTAGATGTATTAGTCCTGCCACCTTACTGTATGGGACACCTTGTGGAATCACTACTCTATTTCTGATAGTTAATCATGAACAATACAGCTTAGAAGACGACTAACATTGTGTTCAATATTATTCAGCATTCAACGCCTTTTACCAGCTGTCTTTAAATTGCTAATTTTTTTGATGCAGAGTTAGATGTTTTGATTAGTCTATCAATTGCCAGTGACTACTATGAAGGGCCCACATGCCGCCCAAATCTCAAGGAAAGATGCCATTCAATTGATGCTTTGCCTTCTCTGTCTGCTGAAAACCTAGGGCATCCTGTTCTCCGGAGTGAGGCCTTGGTTAAGAGTTCTTTTGTGCCCAATGATGTGACCATCGGTGGCGCAGGGCATGCCAGCTTCATCCTTCTCACAGGCCCAAATATGGGTGGTAAATCAACCCTTCTTCGCCAAGTTTGTATGGCTGTGGTTTTAGCACAGGTAAAGATGCCCTCAAATTAATTTTTTTTTCATCTTATACCTTTGTGCCCTCGTCTTCACTTAGGTTGTACTTGCCAGATTGGAGCAGATGTTCCTGCAGAAAGCTTTGAACTTTCACTTGTTGACCGCATCTTTGTTCGGATGGGAGCAAGGGACCATATCATGGCTGGCCAAAGTACATTCCTGATGGAACTCTCGGAGACTGCATCTATGCTGGTGAGACTCGTGGGTGATTCTCGATGATTTATATCATAAAAATAGGATGCCCGATTAGATATTTGATTCATGAGGAATGCTATTCAGTCATCCAGTTTTCCATCCGTATTGGATCATCCTCACATGGCACTGATCACAGCCATCCTTTAGCTGCCAGTCATGCCGAGTATGATTCACCTGTCGGACTGGGTGCAACGGATGGATCAGATTCCACATCAGGATGGGCGATGGAAAGCTGGATGGCTGTGAAGCATTTTCCTTGACTCATTCGTTTAAGCATCGTTCTATTATTCCTTTGATGCAGGCCTCTGCTACCCGGAATTCCTTGGTGGCGTTAGATGAGCTTGGACGGGGCACCTCAACTTCTGATGGTCAAGCTATTGCGTGAGCACCAAACATGTCTTGGAATTTTTTTATCTATTTATAGCACGTGATCAATGAAGGATATTTAGAATTTCAGAACCACGTTGGTATCCAAAACGAGCACGAAATATTGCGTAATATCCCGTTTTTGCTAGGGGCAGAAAAAAATTGTATTTTGGCTGTCATATTTTGTTTCAGTCCCGATAAAAATGTGATATTTCTCGGTTTATCTCGTGATTCACTTGATGAGATGGTCATGCCTCACACGTGTTAGTCCCACATCGGTAATGGGAGCAGGTGATGAGCTACTATATACCCCTCTTGGACTTCCCCTTACAAGCCGGTTTTGTGAGGCGGCGGGTATCCAAGGGTCTGGGTTTGTCACATCACTAATTTGGATGCTCTGAAAGATATGTTAAATACTAGGCAATGTTTAACATTATTTAAATTTGCTGTTGCATCGGCAGGGGATCCGTTCTAGAATATCTTGTCCATGAGATACAATGCCGAGGCTTGTTTTCTACGCACTATCACCGATTAGCAGTAGAGTACGAGAAAGATCCCAAGGTACATCCTTCTCACCTGATATGTTGCATTGTCTGTACCGATCCACTGTGTATTGACTGCTATCATAATGTGATGCTATACATAGGTATCACTTTGCCATATGGCTTGCCAAGTTGGAAAAGGAATGGGAGGTGTCGAAGAGGTTACGTTTCTCTACAGACTGACACCTGGCTCATGTCCCAAAAGCTATGGTGTTAACGTTGCTCGCCTGGCAGGTACTCTACTGTGTTGAATATTTCTTACACCTCAAACCGAGCACCCCATCATGGGTGAGGCTATGTACAGCCCACATTTTACCTAAGGCAGCCTCCTTTTTCTTCCTCCTCATCTCCGTCCTTTTCTGTCTCTTTCCCTGCCTCCTTTTTCATCCCCTTTTTCTTCTCTTCTCCGTCCTTTTCCGTCTCTTTCCCCGCCTCCTTTTTCATTCCCTTTTTCTTCCTGCTCTTTCCCTCCTGAAAATAATGACACTCGGCCATTCCAGACCAAGTGCACTTATTGTAGCCAAATGTTTAGTAGATGCATTCGGCCTCCATGGCCGAATCCACGGTTGGTGCACTCGGTCTGGAATGACTGAGTGGTGTTTATCTCTAGGAGGGAGAGTGGAAGAAAAAGGGGAGGAAAAAGGACTGAGGAGGGAGGCGGGTATGGGTTGCCAGTGGTGAAGGGTGGCTGCCGTGGGCTACCCTTCGCAAAAGAGCAGGGCGGGAATGGGGACATAATGGGTTTTTTTATTATTTGAAGTTTGGTCTGCCATAGGAATTCGTGGGTTGTATATAGCATCACCCCATCATAAATCTAAAGAAGTAGGTGCCAGCCGGGGGCTTTGCACTGACTGTAGGGATTCAGGACAGACTCCATTGTGATTGTTCTTCATGAAAGCGAAGCTTGCATTTATATTCTTATGTCGTTGAAATGGTATACGGATAATTTGAGACAGCCGCTGCTGACAATTGTTTGGAACCCAGGGATATCTGCCTCGGTTCTTCAAAAGGCCATGGCCAAGTCGAGCGAGTTCGAGACGACTTACGGGAATCATAGGTGCGGATCCGAAAGTAAATCAGCGGAGCATGTTAGGGACGATGAGATAGCTGTACTCCAAGAAGTGCTTCACATTGCAGACGCATGGAACCGCCACGAGAACATTAGCGCCATGAGTTTGAGTCTGCTCAGTGAGATTCAACGGAGAGCTAGGTTGCTGTAAAACCGGACCCGGGGTTTTTTGCCATGTCAGAATGATCCAAGCTTTGCCTGCTTAGGTTTTGGCGTCGAGGCCTTATACTGTTCTAACCAAAGGTCATCGCAACAAGTCACGGCTTATGCATCTGGTGCCCATATAACTTTTCTTAATGTTCATATTGGATGGTTGATTGATGGAAGTTTCATGTTCATATAAATGTTTAGAAGAGCCCATAGTAATGGCAGTTCACCTTTCGGATTAGAAGAGACCATTTTTTTTAAAGACAAACTTGTCCATGTACAAGAAAGACCATGGTTCGAAGCCTGAAGAGCAGGAGCGCAAAGTAATTTTCTTGGAATGCTGCATGTGGGGATATATAACATTGCCAGTGGCAGCGGGTCAGGTTTGGGTCGGATTCTACTCCCTACCCATATCCACAATCCATTTGGGTATGGTAGGATCCATACCCGACATATAAGTTTGTGCCTATTCACCACTCAATTTAGCTACATTACAAATGTTTGAAAAAGCTCTTGCTTTTCTTGAGGTAATACACATTGATGTCAAGAAAGCGAAGGACCAACGACAATGAACGCTTGAAATAATCGACACATTTACCAAATAGTCTCGTGAAATCTTCCGTCTCAAAATAGCAAATATATTCAAAATATTTTTTGATTGGTATGTGTAAATGAGGGTTGCAGGGCATACTGGACGAGCGTGGAGGGCTGTCGGATAAGCTTGGAGGGATGATTAGCATTGAGGGGAAAGTAAGGGAGGGGTGTCTATACTAGGGGTGTTCATCGGTTCGGGTTGACCCGCCAAACCGAACTGACCCGGTCTATTTGGTTTGGTTTGGATCGGGTATTTTTGACCGTTCGGTTTGGTTCGGTTCCAAAAAAAAAAATCCGTAATGATCGGTTCGGTTATGGATTGTGAGTTTTTTAACCCGAACCAACCCAACCCGAACCATTGGTACTATAACCTTAATAGTTACTACTATACAGTGTACAGTCTCACTAATATTGTACATTACATGGTGGTGACCTCAATTACCACTATTCGGTGTATTCAAAACTTTCAAGTATTCAACGGTGTGATGAAACTGAAAAGTAAAAGGTGTTACCCACATAATTACTAGCACCCCCAAATCCCAACTTATGAAATATCTCAAAGTGAAAAATTAAGGGTGTTACTAGTAATTCTATAGGGCCAACTAGCAGCACCCAAAGTTAAAGGCTTAAAAATGAAATCTGAACTAACTCAGCGGCTCAACCATTCACGTCTCACGGTGTGATGACGAGTGATTTGAAAGACCCGCAGAACCGAACCGAACCAAACCGAACTTTTCCGGTTTGGTCTGGTTCGGTTTTTACCAAGGAATGGTTTGGTTCGGTTTCATTTTCTAGAGAACCGATCAACTTCGGTTCGGTTCCAAATTTATCAAAAAACCGAACCAACCCGAACCATGAACACCCCTAGTCTATACACAACTTTATATAAAGCCCGAACAACGGTATCACCATGGTACGGGGTCCAGTCATCGACACTTATTATTTCCGTCCAAATGGACGATTTCAGATTTTTGAGACCTATGTTGCGGTCCATCACCATGGAGGAGACCCAAAAGGGGGAAGGGAGCTTGCCTCCCTCCCATTTCTTGGCAGCAGACTCCCAAGTCGTGCGCACGACCTGGGAGCCCAGGACGTGGTAACAGGAAGTCGTGCGCACAACCTAGGCGTCCAAGTCTGTTCGTGTGCACGACTGTGGTCAGGAAGAGAGAGGCTCAGACTACTGATTGTTCTATTTTAAAGCCCTTTGTTTGGGGACTGTTTGTAAGGCTTTTGTGTGTGAGTTTTGGGGGCTGCCATTTCAAGGAAGAGGAAGAGCTTTCTTCTACAAGGGAGGAGGAGATTCTTCGGGGATCGATTTTCGACGGATAGATCGGATTAAAGCTTGCAAGGAGGTAGGTTCCTTGAGGCTTACTAGGGTCACATCTTTTTGAGCCCTAGAGGGGGAAAGATGTAGATCTAGAAGAAGGGAGGAGGAGTTGGGTTGTACTCTTGTCTTACTTACCGCCTTTGATAGTGAAGTCCTCCCCTGAGCATTTGCTCACCGTGGTTTTTCCCGCAAGGGTTTCCATGTAAATCCCCGAATTGTCTTATTTGCTTTTGTGGTTGTTTTCCCTTTTGCACTTGTGATTGGATTGTTGCTTATTCTCTTTGGTTCATCTCACAGGGAAGAGATCATCGGTAATCGTGGTAGAGTCGGTGCAGTTTACCCATCAAGTGGTTTCAGAGCACGGGTTATGCACACAAGGTGTTTGTTCATGTGTCTGTGAAAAATCAAAGATGGATAAGAGCAGCGGTAGCAAGAATGAAGGAATGTTTTGCTTCAATTGTACTAATTCATGGCCGATTTGGAAGGAGTAGATGGAAGACATCTTGTATTGCAAGGATTTGTACTTGCCGTTAGGTGGAGATTCAAAGTGCCCGAAAAAGATGTCCGAAGAGGAATGACAGGTGTTGAATCGAAAATCATGCGGCATGATTCGCAAGTGGTTAGATGTTAGTGTTTGTCATCATGTCTCCGGAGTTACGTCCACATTCGATATGTAGACTCGGCTTCATGATCGGTACAAGAGGAAGACTGTTGGCAACAAGATCATGGTCATCCACAACTTTTCAACTTGAAATATTAGGATGGGGCATCGGTGTCAGATCATTTGAACAAGTTTCAGAGTATAGTCAATTAATTGACAATCACGAAAACAGTCTTGGAAGAGGAGCTTCAAGCTATGCTATTATTGAGTTCGCTTCCAAATAGTTGGGAGACACTTGTTGTGTCGATGAGCAACTCTTCCCCGGATGGCAAGTTGACATTGTCTATTATGCATAGTGCTTTGCTAAATAAGGAAACAAGGAAAAATGCGAATGGAGAATATCATCCGCAAGCTTTAGTGAATGAAGAGCGAGGTCGGAGCAAAAGTAGAAAACCTCATTAGAGGGGGAAGTCGCAAGCTCGGTCAAAGTCCAAAGGTAAATCATTGACGTGCTTCTACTGCAAGAATGAGGGGCACTTTAAGAAAAATTGCTTCAAGTTCAAGAGTGATCTCATTGAGGTTAAGGTAAAGCCCAAGGAGGAGGAAGGCACATCCGCTACCATCACCAGTGACGATGGTGTAGTTGTCTTGTTAGACAATGGGAAGTGATACCAAACCTCCGCAAATGAGGTCGAATGGGTTGTCGACACTGGGGCATCATACCATGTCACACCCAGGAGGGACTTCTTTACAAGCTACCAGACTAACGACTTTGGCAATGTTAAGATGGGCAATAGTAGTGCTTCAAAGATTCAAGGTATTGGAGATGTCCAATTGAAGCCCAGTTTGGGGTGCACCTTGATTTTGCGAGATGTCAGGCATGTCTCGGATCTCCGACTGAATTTGATGTCGGGATTGGCTCTTGGTCGAGAAGGCTATATGAGCATCTTCGATAACGGAGTGTGAAAGCTAAGCAAGAACTCGTTGGTTGTTGCCAAAAGCAAGGCTTGTTGCACACTTTACAAGACGACCACGGATGTGCATACTCAAGAAGGTAGTGTGAATGCTAGTGAGGCTACTCCAAGGCTATGGCACTGAAGACTTGGCCATATGAGTGAAAATGGCCTAGAAATCTTGAGGAAGAAGCTCATCACACCTCAGGGTGGCTCTATGGTTTACGGAGCTGTGATGACTATTTGATCAGGAAGCAGCATCGGGTGTCATTCTCGGGGCACTCGGAAAGAAAGAAGAAAGTGTTGGAGCTTGTCCACTAGAACGTTTGCGGGCCCATGGATGTTGCTACACTTGGAGGGCGCTGCTACTTTCTTACCTTCATCGATGACTCATCTTGCAATGTATGAGTCTACTTTCTATCAAATAAAAGTGATGTATTTGATCCTTTTTCTAAGTTTCAAGCCAAGGTTAAGCGGGAGACAGGGAAGAAACTCAAATGCCTTCATAGTAACAATTGAGGCAAGTATATCTCAAAGGAGTTCCAAGACTATTGTGCTCGGCATGGAATTTGGCATCAGAAGAGTGGACCCCGCACCCCTCAGCACAACGGGGTAGTGGAGAGGATGAATCGCACACTCATGGACAAGGCACATGCAATGCTATCTATGGCTAAGCTTCCAAAGACCTTTTGGAGGGAGGCGGTGGTGATCGCTTCTTACATCGTCAACTGGTCTCCTTCGATTCCCTTGGAGGGTGGCATTCCGGAGAAGGCTTGGACCGGCAAGGACGTTAGCTACCATCACATGAAGGTGTTTGGGTGTTGGGCATTCGTGCACGTGCCAAAGGAAAATCGATCGAAGCTCAACGATCGGGGCACACCGTGT
This sequence comes from Chamaelirium japonicum, assembly GCA_947650365.1. Classification (NCBI taxonomy): domain Eukaryota; kingdom Viridiplantae; phylum Streptophyta; class Magnoliopsida; order Liliales; family Melanthiaceae; genus Chamaelirium; species Chamaelirium japonicum. Next base: position 51,352,369 of record OX393558.1, on the reverse strand, counting down.
GTGTGTTCATCGGCTACGGGGATGAAGAATTTGGTTATCACCTCTATAATCCAAAGGCCAAGAAAATAGTGTGAAGCCATGATGTGGTCTTCTTTGAAGAAGAGACTAGTGCAGATTTAGAGAAGACTACGAAGGCCCATGATGGAGGTGTAGAGGAATCCGATGATTCCGCTCCCATCAATCTCCTCCCCACCAAGTCAAGGGGTGGATGATGGAGAGGGGGGGACTCATGAAGACCTACCGGTTATTAAACCGATCGGTGGAGGAACCTATGAAGACTCGGTAGATGATGCTTCTACCGGTGATGAGGATGAGCTCCCACCTCCGGAAGTGCCTCAAGTCCAAAGGTTGACTAGGGTGCCTCAACCAATACTCTCTCTCTCTCTCTCTCTCTCTCTCTCTCTCTCTCTCTCTCTCTCTCTCTCTCTCTCTCTCTTCTCTCTCTCTCTCTCTCTCTCTCTCTCTCTCTCTCTCTCTCTCTTAGTAGAAGGCAACTTCATATTATGACCAAGGTAAGGGCCTTTAGTTGGAAGCTCTTGCATCGTCGACTGTCAACCAGGTCATTTCTGCAACGAATTGGACTCTCTCTTTTGAGTATCCACTGCGAGTCTCTGGAGGACATTGATCATTTATTCTTTCACACCCATTTGCAGCGCAAGTATGGACAACATTGGAACGATTATCTCAGTGCACTCTTCGTGTAACTGGCCTAGACCAGCTTGCAACAATGCTCACTCAGGGGCAACATTCCATTTTGAGTTTGAAACTTGTGCTCCTACTACTAGGTTGTTGGTTATTATGGTAGGCACAAAATCTGCCACTGTTTCAGAATCAAGGGATGTTCCAACACACATAGCCTATCAAATTTGACCTCTGACTCAAGAATATTACCAAGCACATGACCTTTCTCTACAGCCATAGCAGAGTTGACAACTAGACTATTATTTTGTTAAGTGGGTTCCTCCTAAAATTAATATCATCAAAGTCAACTTTGGTGGTTCGGTGGACAAAGGCAGTGAATATGTTGGAGCTAGCTTTATTATTAGAGATTACACAGGTAGGATCCTTAAAGCTGGGGCCATAGCATTAAATACGAGATCGGTTGCCATTGTAGAGACTCGAGCCCTATGGGAGGGGACTGAAGCAACTATTAGAATATTCGATCAAATATGGATCGAAGGGGATTCACTATCTACTATTTTGGAAGTACAACAAAATCACATTAGTCACAATCCTATTATTCTAATGTTAGGCTTATCTTGCGTCAGTTTGTCTTCTGTAGAATCTCTCATATCTACCGGCAAGAAAACTCAGCTGCTAATTGGCTCTCAAAGTAAGCACTAAAGATGAAGACTCCAATAAATTGACAGTGAGAATATCCATATGGCCTCCGTGTTCTCTGTCAAGACGATATCAGCCCCTGTTGTTTTCGTCGGCCAATAACCTTACAGTTTGCTTCTGATAGCTAATCAGATGTTATATAGCTTCTGGTAGTGGAGTACGTAATTCTATTACCAAAAAAAAAAAAATTTCATATTATGACCAACTCAAACATTCAATAATATTGAACCCAAAAAAAAAAAGAAAAAAAAACTCAAACATCATAATAGAGGAGAAGGGGAACAAGGGGAGAAGCCCAACACAGCACACACTTCTCCGCACGAGGCAAAAATAGATACACACGTGCACAACTGATTCAAGGCTGGGGCCGTCTTTTGTGTTAGTCAGTTGCAGTCCACTACCCCCAGTCCAAAAGGGCCGCAAAGCCCTGAAAACCGCAACGGACTCCAAACCACGTTGTCACGTCCAAAACCCCTACGTCTGTCACCCGCCACGTACTCCCCCCTCCCCTATATTTATAAATCTAAACACTCTCCTCCTCTGCTGAGAGCTTTCCCCACAACCGTTGTGACCTCAACTAAGAGAGAGAGAGAGAGAGAGAGAGAGAGAGAGAGAGAGAGAGAGAGAGAGAGAGAGAGATGGCAATGGGGAGTAGGGGGTTCATGGGCCCACTTCTGTTCGTCAACTTCGTCATGTACGTGGTCGTCCTCGGCCTCGCCGGATGGTCCGTCGACAAGTACATCGACGGCCAGAACCACCGCCGTTAAGTGCCTGATTGACCAGCTGTTGCTCTTTCCCTGATGTGGGTGCTAGCTGACAAGCTGACGGCGGAACGGGTTTAATTTTGTGATGCAGATCTCGGGGGCAGCACGCCGACGGGCTACCTGCTCATCTTCTCGCTGCTGGCGGGGGCGGTGGGCGCGTGCTCGGTGCTCGCCGGCCTGCTGCACGTGCGGGCGTGGCGGGGGGACAGCCTGGCCACTGCCCTCTCCTCTGCTTTGGTCTCCTGGGCCCTCACCGCCCTCTCTTTCGGGTAAACCTGGATGACCCCCCCCACCCCCCACTCACTATGGCCTTTCAAACAAGGGCTTTTTTTCAAAATATTATTAAAAAAATAAATATTTAACTAAATAACGGTTGATCAAAACTATTTACCAACCTAGCGGTCTGACAGCCACATGGCATGTCAGCGTCGTAAAGCAAACGCAAGATTTTTTTTTTTTCGATACAAGTAGAACCCAGTATTTGGATTATCGGGTTTAAACCCGATATTCTGGATACCGGGTTTACCCGAAAATCCAACAAAAAAACGACAAGTATGGACTTGGTATCCAGAAAACGGTCAAGTGCGGATTAAACTCGGTATCCAGAATAACGAGTTTAAACCTGGTATTCCAAATACCGGGTTCTACTTGAAACCAAAACAAAAAACACCGACTGCTCGCTTTACGGCTCTGACATGCCGCATGACTGTCAGAGCGCTAACTTGGTAAATAATTTTGATCAACAGCTATTAAGTTAAATATTTATTTTTTTAATAATATTTTGAAAAAAACCCCTTCAAACAATACTTAGCCTGCTCTGCACCAAGCAGGAATCCTGCTTGGGCTGAGTTGGCAGCAATTGATAGGTAGCAAATGTGGGACCCTATGATGATCATGTTGATGAATGGGGACCATTTGCGAGAGTTGGCAAAGTAATTGATGCTTAGTTGGGGAGGTAGTGGGTTCAACTCGATCCACCGCCACCCCCCTCTCGATATTTTTCCTCTACATATTTAACCGTCAAGATTTGTCCTTTGATTATGTGCAGTCTTGCATGCAAACAGATCAATTTGGGGAACCGGGGGCGACGCCTGGTACAGTACTTTCTTACTAGGTTCCGTGACAAGCCGAAAAAAAACCCGAGAAAATAAATCAAACTTGTACTGTCTTTTTTTTAACACCGCAGAGGGCGTTGGAGGCGTTCATCATAATCTTGACGGTCACGCAGATGATCTACATCGGGCTCCTGCTCGCCAGCATCATCAGCAGCAGGTACGGGCCGGGCTTCAGCACTCACAGCACGGCCTACGGAATGATGGCCCATGAAGTGCACAAGGAGACGACTACAACCACAGCTCCCCCTGATGCCTGAAAAGTAGTCGGAACGAAGTTAGGCGCGATTACGAGATCATTTACTAGCTGTGTTCTTTCCTTCTCTTCTGTTTTTGATCCCCTTGTAGCGGTAGAATCGGAATGATGTGTCAGCTTATATGGATCCATGAGCAGTGGTCTCTTCTGTTGGCGTGGTGTTGGTTGTGTGTTGTGTTTCTGATTCCCTCCGGTCTGTGAAAACGAACTCGGAGACGAGGGCCAAGTGATCGCTTCCAATGTCCTGGACAGACAGGCATAGAGAGAGGTTAGTGGAAATAGAATCAGAAGGGTGCCAACTGCCAACCATGATAATCTGAGTAATGCAAACCAGTGTTTGAAAACTCAACCCGAGCCGACTCAACTCAACCAGATCTCGAGTCGAGTTATTTGATCGACTCGGAACGAGTTGGGATAAAACTCAACCGGGTTTACTCAACCGAGTTATTAGATCTCTTATGGAACCTTTTTATAATTACTCCCATCCCTTCTCATCATTTAGTCAAATTACGTGAAAAAGTTCATCGCGATTAACCCTAGCCTTCAACATTTGGCACTTCTTAGTGACTATCAAGTTTCAAATATTGGATCAACATCTTTCGTGCAAGTTTATGTATATATTTGTGAATGATGCTTTCAACACATATTTGTAGTATTTGTAGAGAAATTGCAGATAGGGATGAGGTTACTTGAGACGATGTTTTGTTTATAGGTTAAATTACACTTTGCCCCCCCTAAAGTTTAGCTCAAAAACACTTAACCCCCTGTAGTTTATTTTGTTCCAAATCGCTCGCTAAAGTTTGAAATGTTAGCGCAATACCCACTTCTGTCAACTACTTAATTTCCTCATTTGGTAATTTTTATCTGATCAAAACTGAATTGAAGGGGGCAAAATGTAGTTATTTAACTATAGGGGGGTTAAGTTTTTTTAGCTACACTTCAAGGGGGCAAAGTGTAATTTACTAATTTACCCTTGTTTATAATGTCCTTTGACTTCTGGATGGCATCTTTCACACTCGGTGCTTCCTCATACTTAACAATGATCATCTACTAGCTTGTTTGTTTGTCCCAAACTGATGCGGCAAAAGCTACAGGGACCAGGCTTTGGTACTACAATGATGAAGGAGACGACAGAACATTGAAGCAAAAGCAGATCTAAATTTGATCTGATTTTATATGAGGAATGCGGCAAAAGTGGAATTAGACTGGACAAGGTGATGCTTCATTGCAATAGGGATGTTTTATGATCGAATAAGGATTGTTCAGGGAAATTGGGTGATTATGGATTTGTTGTCATAAACATTCCACGACAAAACTTCAGCATCTTGGAGGCCAATGAAGTCTTTTTAGTGGATCTAGGCAATGGGCCAAAGAGATCTATAAACCAAGAACAAGATTCAAGCAAAAAGTAAACTAGTTGCACAGAAGGAAAAAAAAAAGATAACAAAACAAGTGAAAGAAGAGGATAAGCAATAGAGGACTCTTACTTCTACCAACATCAAGGTGTCTCACCAATGTGCTTCCATGGCATCGCACCCTGTGCTATCAAAGTCGGGACCATTGTTGTCAAGGCGCGGGCCTAGGCACGCCTAGGCGCACAGAGACACCTAATAGTATAATACTAAAACGGAAGCCTCTCTCCCGTGTTTGTGACACGTGGACGTATTTTAAAGAGCCATAATCCTTCATCCGTGTGTGAACGCGGCTCTCTTTTAAATCCTATTAAAAACCTATCATAAAGATGATAAATACTCATTCAATGGCATTTAATGGTCATTTGATGTTAATATAAAAATATCTATCTTTCTCGATCTCTCTCTCTCTGTCTAACAATTGAATCACACTCACTTCAGATTTCACACTTCTTTGGACAATTGTGATGTCGTCTGTGTCAAACGGTGTGCATCAAGCTCATCTGGGCATTGCGCGGGTTTCTTACTAGTTATACTACTGAACTAAGGCCATTTCAAACACCTTCCTATTATTTGTACTCTTTAATCTATTTTACTGCTAAAATAAGGACAATTCGAACAATTTCTTGTTATAATTAGCCTCATTAGGGAATCCTTCCTAACTAGGGATCCTACCAAAATTAGGAATCTAATTTGAGTAAGAATCCTGATTCATCAAGGATTCATATGTTTACTAGAAATCCCAACTCATCGGTGAATCCTATTCTGGGGTACGAATTCTGTCTGAAGTAGGAATCCCATTCTAAGTAAGAAATTCTATTTGAAATAATAATCTAGAAGAACTAGATCATGATTGAAGTAGAAATCCTAGAAAACAAAGGAAATCGCTTGATTTGCATTATCTGTTTACAATACTCATGAACTCACCTCAAGTTCTTCGTCCGATCCATCTCTCCACCAATCTTCTAACAGAATTGATGATGCATTCACATCATTGGATGCCGTATCATCTCCATCATCAATCCTCTTTTGACATGCAATTAATGATGTAGGTCCATCATTGGATGCCACATAATTCTCACCTAGATGCCCTTATTCCACTCAATGTGATTTCCCTTGAGACAAAAGCATTCTTTCCCATAGAAGATTAACAAATCCCGATGATGTTCGGTTCCGGTTAACAAATTAAGATCAGTTCTTCACATACTTGTTATTCAAAATAATTACCAACGGGATGGTGGTAAAGCCATGACAACTTGATATTGTCAACAAAAGTTTGATTCACATGTTGTCTGAAGGTCTCATGCTGAGAGCATCTTGAAGGGGCTCCTCAAATGTCTCTCTATTCTAGGGAGCCATTTGGCATTTTCTCTAGAATAGGGAGCCAAATTTTGGAAGCAACTCCAACGAGTGGCATAATGCATCGTTCATATAGTTTGGATTTGGATTAATTATGACAGCTAGCCGCATCACGTTGTTGAATGGATTATTGTTAACCACATTACTAAGTTATACTACTCTAGCCTATGAAGCACGGGTACTGGTACGGGTACGCTGATACGGCAAAATCTTAAAAAACTAGGGTACGGGTACGGCGAGGTATAATTATATATAATTTTATATATATATATATATATATATATATATATATATATATATATATCATATGTATGTACTTTTAGTATAATATTGTTATAAATATGAATCATTCTTAATGCAACAATAATTTTTTCATCATTAAAACTCTTAGCTCTAGCTTCAAAGTTCCAAAACCACAAAAACAAGATTATTCAATACGAGCCATACGATGATACGGTACTATTAGGTCCATTACATTAGAACCAAACCAAACCAAACAAAGTAGCAATACAAAACAAAATGCATAGCAATTAGCAAAGTTCAATTCCATCATCAAAAAAGAAAGTCATCAAATTACTAAGGATCTTCATTTCCATCATCATCTCCGAATAGCACGGCCTCCAGGTCGGGCTCATCAAGTGATAGATTTGCAATTTCAAGTAAACCGGCACCCTCCAAAGAATCAAATGAATCTTCACCAATGTCCCACAACTTGGTATCCCCTTGTGTGTATTGTGGACTCTTCCGTGAGAGGAGACGAATATTGTTGTGCACAAAGACCAAGTCTTCACAACGTTATGGCGTAAGCTTGTTCCTTCTCATGGAGTGAATGAAAGAATAAGTGCTCCAGTTTCGCTCACAACATGACGAGGAACATGGTTGATCGAGTAATTTGAATGCTAAAGCTTGAAGCATAGGAGCCGAAGAGCCATGAGCACACCACTAAAGCATTGGATCCACTACTCCTCTATCCGCTTTCGAGTCAAAATCCCCAAAGCTCTCCAAACAACCCGAGAACTTGGCAAACTCAATGGTAATAGATCGCCTCTCATCAGGATCAGGAAAGTACTTCTTAAGACACTTGGACCTCATGCTTGAAATGTCATCATCCTTGTGAGGAGGAATACGATTCTGATTTTCATCAAGCCACCTTGCACTATAGTACCTATATTCATTCATTTACAATTTACAAAAAATAAAAGTAAATTATGCAACTATAGGAATCAAATCATTAATAAAAAAAGAGAACTTACAAAATGCTAAAAAGTAGTTACTATGAATGAATGTGTTGTACCTTGGGTTCAAAGAATGTGCAAGGCAATAAAGAGGTGTGCTACTTTTGGTCAATCTCTCGACAAGTATTTAGTGGACCACGGAATAGAAAATTGACTCCTCATTATCAAGCTTCCCCTCGTGCCAATAGATAGCCGTTTTTACCTTTTCAATCATTGAATCCCATAATTCATAAACCAAATGTAGGCATGGCTTGTCAGTGTCACAATATCGAAGCATCTCATAAATTGGAAGTGTGAATGATAGTATGTACTCTATTTTGTCCCACCAAATATCATTCAACACTTTTTTCTTCACATGTGCTGCTTTCCCAACATCATCTTCTCTATAGGAAGACCACTTCTCGCTTATGACCATTGCCTCCAATCCACGACGTATGAGTTTAAATCTTTTCAACATAACAATCGCCGATGCAAAACGAGTATTGGCAACCGAAAACAACTTCAAAGTCACAAACTCATTAAACATTGCTAGTCTCATGGAATGAGTCATGATGAAATTCTTGATGAATACCACTTCATCAACCACAAGAGTAATCCAATGACATTCATCAAAGGCATAAGCAGAATTTCCGGTTTCTTTTGCAGCACATATGTTCTTGAGAGCGAGATTAAGTGTATGGACTACACATGGTGTCCAAAAGACCTTCGGATAGTTGTCTTGAATGATTGATCCATCGGAAGCCGCCATAAAGTTAATAAGCGGCCACCTTTGAGCATCTGTCCATCCATCACTAACAATGCTTAAGCCCTTCTCTTTCCACGAATTCTTAGTAGGTTCCAACAACCTTTCGATGTTCGCCCTTTCTTTTTGAAGTAATGTAGTCCTCAAAAGGTTATAACCTGGAGGCATAGTTACCAAATCGGGCGTTTTTTTGAAAAAAACGCGTATAGAACGCGTATCGATCCGAAGACGTAGTAAACAGGAAAAAAACTCGTTTTTTTGAAAAAAACTTACGTACGCGTTTTATACGCGTTTAAAACGAAAAAAACGCGTATAAAACACGTATAAAACACATCGGGTTTGGTCCGGGTTTAAATTGGGTTCGGGTTTTATTTTATTCATGCTTAATAAACGCATATGCCATATGTTTTGAACTTTTGATTACTTAATGTTGGAAAATGACATATATACATACTTGGTATAATTTTTAAGATTTTTTTGTTTTTTCCGATGCTTTCAAGTTTTTTTCCCGTTTTTTCCGTTTTCATCGTATCTTTCCGATTTTTTCCTTTGCCGTTTTTTTCCCGTTTTCCGACTTGGTAACTATGCCTGGAGGTACATACCCACTGATTTGATTCTCCGCAGAAACTGAAACGCACTCACAAAATAAGGGTTCCTAGTCAAATGAAAAGGTAACCCTGCCGAAAATATCATGCGAGCAATTAAAGCATGCAAGTGTTCCCTAGCACCTTGATTAAAGGACTTCTCCAAGGCACTACTTCCACTCCCAGCTACTGCCTTCCTCTTTCTTGGCTCAAATCCTTCTAATCTAAACCCTCCAGTGCTCGTAGTAGGACAAGTAGAGGGTGGTAAGGGAACGTTCTTTGGCTTGGCCATCTCCTTCCGCTTCTCGGCTTCTTCATTTGCCCTTTTCATTTCACAAAGAGCATCAACCTTCACTTTGTTACACAATCGGATTCCTTGGCCTTTAATTTGTAGTAGATGCGCTTTAACCCTCGAGTATGATCCTTGAAATTCCATAAAGCAATAGTTGCACTTGAACTTTGTATTCCATTTTCCGCTGTCTACTCTTTCAACTAGTTTCGTGACATACTTCCAAAGAGGAGTATTTTCATCTTGGCCTTCATTAATGAAAGTATTGGAAGACGAGACACCAGCACTAGCAATAGCACTAGAAGAACCGGCACTGCTTGAGGAAGTCATTTATCCTGCAAGTTACAACAATTGCCACAATCTACAATCATTATTTATTAGTCAATTCATCAATAAACTTTAAAAAAACCCCAAATACTCACCCGAATACACAAATGACACAATGAAATATGAAATTATCTCAAAAAAAAAGATGGATGTATAGTATATTGTCATATTGAACAATTTGGAACAAAATAAACTCAGGCCGTCGGGTCGGGTCGGGTCGGGTCGGGCAGACACCCTGGAAAAAAAAAAACCCAAAAGGGGTATTGTGCAAACATCTCAAATATTAGGGACCAATTTGGCAAAAAAATAAGTTTCAGGGGGCTGAGTGTAATATAGACTCTATATTAAACACAGTTACACAGGCCTTCGCTGTAAAAGAAAAAAAAAAGTCCAAAGGGGTAATGTTCAAACATTTCGAACATTACTCATTAGGGATATATTTGGAACAAAATAAGCTTTAAGGGGCTGAGTGTAATATAGACTACCATATTACACTCAGCCCTCAGCTCTCGGGTCGGGCGGACACCCTGGAAAAAAAAAAAACACAAAAGGGGCATTGTGCAAACATCTCAAACATTACTATATTAGGGATCAATTTGGAAAAAAATAAGTTTTAGGAGGCTGAGTGTAATATAGACTCTATATTAAACTCAGTTACACAGGCCTTCGCTGTTAAAAAAAAAAAAAATTACAAAGGGGTAATGTGCAAACATTAGGGATCTATTTGGAACAAAATAAACTTTAGGGGGCTGAGTGTAATATAGACTACTATATTACACTCAGCCCTCAGCTCTCGCCTCTCGGGTCGGGCCGACACCCTGTGGAAAAAAAAAAAAGGGGAGAGCGCCGATCGGGTTAGGGTTTGAGCCGGAGGGGGGGGGAGGGGGAGGTCCGGGATCTTACCTTCGAGGCGACGACGATGGCGCAGCGAGGCGACGACGACGACTGCACCAGCGAGGCGACGACGGCGGCTGCACCGGCGAGGCGATGACGACGACGGCTACCGGAGGGGGAGGAAGAGGTGGGCTACCCGGATCTCTCTTTTCCCGGATCCCTCTCTATCTTCCCGGATCGCGCTCTCTTCCCGGATCCCTCTCTCTCTCTTTCGGGACCTTACCCGAAACTTACCCCTATTTATAGGGTTTTTTTTTAATTACGTACCACAAACGTAACGGGTACCCGTACCTGATCCGTACCACCCTAGACTGCTCGTACCAGATTCAAACCGGCGTACCGGGTACGAAAATTGTCGTACCCGTACCCATACCTGGTACGTACCCGGTGCTGGTACGAGCTCTGCTTCGAGTACCCGTGCTTCATAGACTCTAGCTTGGTAACCTGTTTGTTAAGCTATATCACTTCCATATGACATTCGTAAAGACTAGGAACATTTATTACTCACTTCATGCAGCATATAGAAAGAAAATATAATTAATTTTTTAGTTCTAGAATGATTTTATTTTTTTTCTATCTAAATCTTTGATCCTTTTGATCTTTAAATGATTTTGTTAATTTTTTCAAAGTTTTGGCCAAAATGGCCAAACATGAGATGACCAAAACGGCCGATATGTTCCATTTAAAGCAGAATCAGAGCTCGTACCAGCACCGGGTACATACCAGGTACGGGTACGGCAACTTCCGTACCCAGTACGCCGGTTTGAATCGGGTACGGGCAGTCTAAGGTGGTACGGATCGGGTACTGCTTGAGGAAGTCATTTATCCTGCAAGTTACTACAATTGCCACAATCTACAATCATTATTTATTAGTCAATTCATCAATAAACTTAAAAAAAAACCCAAATACTCACGCGAATACACAAATGACACAATGAAATATGAAATTATCTCAAAAAAAAAGATGGATGTATAGTATATTGTCATATTGAACAATTTGGAACAAAATAAACTCAGGCCGTCGGGTCGGGTCGGGCAGACACCCTGGAAAAAAAAAAACCCAAAAGGTGTATTGTGCAAACATCTCAAACATTAGGGACCAATTTGGCAAAAAAATAAGTTACAGGGGGCTGAGTGTAATATAGACTCTATATTAAACTCAGTTACACAGGCCTTCGCTGTAAAAAAAAAAAGTCCAAAGGGGTAATGTGCAAACATTTCAAACATTACTCATTAAGGATATATTTGGAACAAAATAAGCTTTAGGGGGCTGAGTGTAATATAGACTACTATATTACACTCAGCCCTCAGCTCTCGGGTCGGGCCGACACCCTGGAAAAAAAAAACCCAAAAGGGGCATTGTGCAAACATCTCAAACATTACTACATTAGAGGTCAATTTGGAAAAAAATAAGTTTCAGGGGGCTGAGTGTAATATAGACTCTATATTAAACTCAGTTACACAGGCCTTCGCTGTAAAAAAAAAAAAAAAAATACAAAGGGGTAATGTGCAAACATTAGGGATCTATTTGGAACAAAATAAACTTTAGGGGGCTGAGTGTAATATAGACTACTATATTACACTCAGCCCTCAGCTGTGTAATATAGACTACTATATTACACTCAGCCCTCAGTTCTTGCCTCTCGGGTCGGGCCGACACCCTGTGAAAAAAAAAAAGAAAAGGGGAGAGCGCCGATCGAGTTAGGGTTTGAGCCGGAGGGGGGGGGGGGGGGGGGGGGGGAGGGGGGGAGGGGGGAGGGGGGGAGGGGGGAGGAGGGGGAGGTCTGGGATCTTACCTCCGAGGCGACAATGGTGGCGCGGCGAGGCGACGACGACGGCTGCACCAGCTAGGCGACGACGGCGGCTGCACCGACGAGGCGACGACGACGGCGGCTACCGGAGGGGGAGGAGGAAGAGGTGGGCTACCCGGATCTCTCTCTTTTCCCGGATCCCTCTCTCTTCCCGGATCGCGCTCTCTTCCCGGATCCCTCTCTCTTTCGGGACCTTACCCGAAACTTATCCCTATTTATAGAGTTTTTTTTTAATTATGTACCACAAACGTACCGGGTACCCGTACCCGATCCGTACCACCCTAGACTACCCGTACCCGATTCAAACAGGCATACCGGGTACGGAAATTGTCGTACCCGTACCCGTACCTGGTACATACCCGGTGCTGGTACGAGCTCTGATTCTGCTTTAAATGGAACATATCGGCCGTTTTGGTCATCTCATGTTTGGCCATTTTGGCCAAAACTTTGAAAAAATTAACAAAATCATTTAAAGATCAAAAGGATCAAAGATTTAGATAGAAAAAAAAATAAAATCATTCTAGAACTAAAAAATTAATTATATTTTCTTTCTATATGCTGCATGAAGTGAGTAATAAATGTTCCTAGTCTTTACGAATGTCATATGGAAGTGATATAGCTTAACAAATAGGTTACCAAGCTAGAGTCTATGAAGCACGGGTACTCGAAGCAGAGCTCGTACCAGCACCGGGTACGTACCAGGTACGGGTACGGCAATTTTCGTACCCGGTACGGGCAGTCTATGGTGGTACGGATTGGGTACGGGTACTCGGTACGTTTGTGGTACGTAATTAAAAAAAAAAAACCTATAAATAGGGGTAAGTTTCGGGTAAGGTCCCGAAAGAGAGAGGGATCCGGGAAGAGAGCGCGATCCGGGAAGAGAGAGAGGGATCCGGGAAAAGAGAGATCCGGGTAGCCCACCTCTTCCTCCTCCCCCTCCGGTAGTCGCCGTCGTCATCGCCTCGCCGGTGCAGCCGCCGTCGTCGCCTCACCGGTGCAGCCATCGTCGTCGCCTCGGAGGTAAGATCCCGGACCTCCCCCTCCTCCCCCCCCCCCTCCCCCCCCCCCTCCGGCTCAAACCCTAACCCGATCGCGCTCTCCCCCTTTTTCTTTTTTTTTCACAGGGTGTCGGCCCGACCCGAGAGGCGAGAGTTGAGGGCTGAGTGTAATATAGTAGTCTATATTACTAGGGGTGGCAATGGGTCGGGTCGGGTCGGGTTCGGGTCGGGTTGAGACCTATGTATAACAGAAAAATGGCCAACCCGAACCCGACCCGTTTAATAAACGGGTCAAAAAGATAAACCCAAACCCGACCCGCCAATAATCGGGTTGACCCGACCCGACCCGTTCAACCCGTTTAATACTCGGGTCGGGTCGGGTCGGGTCGGGTCGGACTGTTTCACGGTTTGAGTGTTTGTGCCTTTGTGGGCTGTAACTTATAAACCTGTAAGCCCATAGCCTTTGTGGGCTGTAACTTGTAAACCTGTAAGCCCATAACCTGTAAGCCCATAGCCTTTGTGGGCTGTAACTTGTAAACCTGTAAGTCCATAACCTGTAAGCCCATAAACTGTAAGCCCATAACCTGTAAGCCCATAAAATAACCGGGTTAATCGGGTCGGGTCGGGTCGGGTCGGGTTGTGGGTTGACCTGATCCGTTAACTAAACGGGTCAAATCGGGTTAATCGGGTCAACTGCATAAACCCAAACCCGACCCATTTAATAATCGGGTTAATCGGGTCAACCCGTTTATGACCCAAACCCGTTTAGGCCAAACCCAAACCCGCTAACTTCGGGTCGGGTTCGGGTCGGGTTGGCGGGTCGGGTCAAGAATTACCACCCCTATATATTACACTCAGCCCCCTAAAGTTTATTTTGTTCCAAATAGATCCCTAATGTTTGCACATTACCCCTTTGTAATTTTTTTTTTTTATTTTTACAGCGAAGGCCTATGTAACTGAGTTTAATATAGAGTCTATATTACACTCAGCCACCTAAAACTTATTTTTTTTCCAAATTGATCCTAATGTAGTAATGTTTGAGATGTTTGCACAATGCCCCTTTTGGGTTTTTTTTTTCCAGAATGTCGGCCCGACCCGAGAGCTGAGGGCTGAGTGTAATATAGTAGCCTATATTACACTCAGCCCCCTAAAGCTTATTTTGTTCCAAATATATCCCTAATGAGTAATGTTTGAAATGTTTGCACATTACCCCTTTGGACTTTTTTTTTTTACAGCGAAGGCCTGTGTAACTGAGTTTAATATAGAGTCTATATTACACTCAGCCCCCTGAAACTTATTTTTTTGCCAAATTGGTCCCTAATGTTTGAGATGTTTGCACAATACCCCTTTTGGGTTTTTTTTTTCCAGGGTGTCTGCCCGACCCGACTCGACGGCCTGAGTTTATTTTGTTCCAAATTGTTCAATATGACAATATACTATACATCCATCTTTTTTTTTGAGATAATTTCATATTTCATTGTGTCATTTGTGTATTCGGGTGAGTATTTGGTTTTTTTTTAAGTTTATTGATGAATTGACTAATAAATAATGATTGTAGATTGTGGCAATTGTTGTAACTTGCAGGATAAATGACTTCCTCAAGCAGTGCCGGTTCTTCTAGTGCTATTGCTAGTGCTGGTGTCTCGTCTTCCAATACTTTCATTAATGAAGGCCAAGATGAAAATACTCCTCTTTGGAAGTATGTCACGAAACTAGTTGAAAGAGTAGACAGCGGAAAAGGGAATACAAAGTTCAAGTGCAACTATTGCTTTATGGAATTTCAAGGATCATACTTGAGGGTTAAAACGCATCTACTACAAATTAAAGGCCAAGGAATCCGATTGTGTAACAAAGTGAAGGTTGATGCTCTTTGTGAAATGAAAAGGGCAAATGAAGAAGCCGAGAAGCGGAAGGGGATGGCCAAGCCAAAGAACGTTCCCTTACCACCCTCTACTTGTCCTACTACGAGCACTGGAGGGTTTAGATTAGAAGGATTTGAGCCAAGAAAGAGGAAGGCAGTAGCTGGGAGTGGAAGTAGTGCCTTGGAGAAGTCCTTTAATCAAGGTGCTAGGGAACACTTGCATGCTTTGATTGCTCGCATGATATTTTCGGCAGGGTTACCTTTTCATTTGGCTAGGAACCCTTATTTTGTGAGTGCGTTTCAGTTTGCTGCGGAGAACTATGCTATCAAAGTCGGGACTAGTCCCCGACTAGTCGCTGGGCGGCATTTTGCCGACCGATTTATTTTGATTTTTTCATTGCTGGGCGGTAGCCCGACTAGTCCCCGACTAGACCCGATTAGCCCGACTAGTCCCCGACTAACGACTGCCGACTAGTCCCCAGGCAGCATTTTGCAAGCAAAATTTTTTTTGAAAGGAGTCTTTGCAAGCAATTTTGTTTGGATTTTTTTACATTGGCTCAAAGTCTTGAGTAGCAAGACTCACAACTATGGCTCTTCCCTGTAATCATCTGTTGAGCACCTGAGAATCTCCGATAAAAACATAGACAAATAATTAGTTTATTTGTTGATATTCATATAACCCTATAATCAAAATTGGGGTTGTTCACTGATTAAACATCATCAAACAAACATTGTGATGAATTCTTAGTTCTGAGTCTTTTGGCATGTGCATGAAGCCAATACAACTGTGTTCTGTTAGACTGTTACTTATGTATTTATACCCATGTTGTGAAGTGTGAAGGTATGTATTGTTATTAACCGACTAATATCATATACTTATTGACATTTATACTAGTTCATATATCATATACGTTTAGGGAGGGGGGGAGGGGTTAGAATAAGTTTTGGCCGACTAGTCCCGAATTAGTCCCGACTAGTCCCGACTAGTCCTAGTCGGCCCTTGGCCGACTAGGTCCGACTACCGACTTTGACTGCATAGGCGGAGAATCAAATCAGTGGGTATGTACCTCCAGGTTATAACCATTTGAGGACTACATTACTTCAGAAAGAAAGGGCGAACATCGAAAGGTTGTTGGAACCTACTAAGAATTCGTGGAAAGAGAAGGGCTTAAGCATTGTTAGTGATGGATGGACGGATGCTCAAAGGAGGCCGCTTATTAACTTTATGGCGGCTTCCGATGGAGGAGCTATGTTCTTAAAAGCTGTCAATTGTGAAGGTGAATTCAAAGATAAGTATCACATTGCTAGATTGATCGGCGGAGTTATTGATGAAGTAGGACCCCAAAATGTGATACAAGTGGTCACTGATAATGCTCCGGTATGTGCAGCAGCTGGATCAATCATTCAAGGCAACTATCCGAAGGTCTTTTGGACACCATGTGTAGTCCATACACTTAATCTCGCTCTCAAGAACATATGTGTTGCAAAAGAAACCGGAAATTCTGCTTATGCCTTTGATGAATGTCATTGGATTACTCTTGTGGTTGATGAAGTGGTATTCATCAAGAATTTCATCATGACTCATTCCATGAGACTAGCAATGTTTAATGAGTTTGTGACTTTGAAGTTGCTTTCGGTTGCCGATACTCGTTTTGCATCGGCGATTGTTATGTTGAAAAGATTTAAACTCATACGTCGTGGATTGGAGGCAATGGTCATAAGTGAGAAGTGGTCTTCCTATAGAGAAGATGATATTGGGAAAGTAGCACATGTGAAGGAAAAAGTGTTGAATGATATTTGGTGGGACAAAATAGAGTACATACTATCATTCACACTTCCAATTTATGAGATGCTTTGATATTGTGACACGGACAAGCCATGCCTACATTTGGTTTATGAATTATGGGATTCAATGATTGAAAAGGTAAAAACGGCTATCTATAGGCACAAGGGGAAGCTTGATAATGAGGAGTCAATTTTCTATTCCGTGGTCCACCAAATACTTGTCGAGAGATGGACCAAAAGTAGCACACCTCTTCATTGCCTTGCACATTCTTTGAACCCAAGGTACAACACATTCATTCATAGTAACTACTTTTTAGCATTTTGTAAGTTCTCTTTTTCTATTAATGATTTGATTCATATAGTTGCATAATTTACTTTTATTTTTTGTAAATTGTAAATGAATGAATATAGGTACTATAGTGCAAGGTGGCTTGATGAAAATCAGAATCGTATTCCTCCTCACAAGGATGATGAAATTTCAACCATGAGGTCCAAGTGTCTTAAGAAGTACTTTCCTGATCCTGATGAGAGGCGATTTATTACCATTAAGTTTGCCAAGTTCTCGGGTTGTTTGGAGAGCTTGGGGATTTTGACTCGAAAGCGGATAGAGTAGTAGTGGATCCAATGCTTTAGTGGTGTGCTCATGGCTCTTCGGCTCCTTTGCTTCAAGCTTTAGCATTCAAGTTACTCGGTCAACCATGTTCCTCGTCATGTTGTGAGAGAAACTGGAGCACTTATTCTTTCATTCACTCCATGAGAAGGAACAAGCTTACGCCACAACGTTGTGAAGACTTGGTCTTTGTGCACAACAATATTCGTCTCCTCTCACGGAAGAGTCCACAATACACACAAGGGGATACCAAGTTGTGGGACATTGGTGGAGATTCATTTGATTCTTTGGAGGGTGCCGGTTTACTTGAAATTGCAAATCTATCACTTGATGAGCCCGACCTGGAGGCCGTGCTATTCGGAGATGATGATGGAAATGAAGATCCTTAGCAATTTGATGACTTTCTTTTTTGATGATGGAATTGAACTTTGCTAATTGCTATGTATTTTGTTTTGTATTGCTACTTTGTTTGGTTTGGTTTGGTTCTAATGTAATGGACCTAATAGTACCGTATCATCGTATGGCTCGTATTGAATAATCTTGTTTTTGTGGTTTTGGAACTTTGAAGCTAGAGCTAAGAGATTTAATGATGAAAAAATTATTGTTGCATTAAGAATGTTTCATATTTATAACAATTTTATACTAAAAGGACATACATATGATATATGATATAATATATATATATATATATACCTCGCCGTACCCGTACCCTAGTTTTTCAAGGTTTTGCCGTATCAGCGTACCTGTATCGTACCCGTACCAGTACCCGTGCTTCATAGATTATAGTATACCAAAGGTAAACGTGTACACTAACAGGATGACTGCCTCAGCATCATAAAATGGATTAATAAGATTGTTGAGGTCTTTCGATAGTTGTTAGGTAAGACATTTAGGAAATCAATAAGTAGTTAATGAATCATTTTAACATGAAAATTTAGAAATGTGGCCTATTTGTTAGAAGATTAGGCTAACGAGCAAAGTCAGACTTATAGAGACATAATTTTAACGATAGAAACATCATAAAGAAAATTCAAGATGAATATATTGTTTTGCACATCTTATTCATATGCAATCTAATCATGTAATTGCTTCTTGCAAAAATTAGCAAAATCTTTCAGGGTCTTATAAACCATAAAGTGGTT
Source organism: Chamaelirium japonicum (assembly GCA_947650365.1). NCBI lineage: Eukaryota > Viridiplantae > Streptophyta > Magnoliopsida > Liliales > Melanthiaceae > Chamaelirium > Chamaelirium japonicum. The sequence goes on along the minus strand of OX393558.1, from coordinate 51,333,847 downwards.
CTTCAGATTAAGGCTAAACCAGTAAATTTTAATAAAAGAAAACAAGGATAACAATGGTATTAATCTGTAAAAGAATGATTTCAGGCTGCTACCAATAAATTTTAATAAAAGAATACAAGGATAACAATGGTATTAATCGGTAATAGAATGACGTCAGACTGCTACTTATATGCAATTACCCCTCTATTTGCTAACTAAAAGCTTTATAGGTTCATCATGAGATATAGATCACAAAAAAAGTAAGTGAGCATACATTGCTTGGTAGACAGCCTAGATTTTGTAAAGTGTAAAGTGGCAGTGTGTCTAAAACCCTTGACGATGCAAGTCCAGTTGAGTACCTTCAATAAAAGTCAGATTGTATCAATGCATCTTCCAAATATGGATGTGAACAATTAAAAGTCTCACCAAAGATAGTCCACAGTTCCACAAAATTTCGAATGATAGGTAGTAGCTAAAGGTTCACCATTAGGACCTCTAGTTCCATTACCCTGATAATATGAAAACAGCATGATTCAGTTCCTGAAATATATTGCAGACATGAAGATAGGAAGCACAAAGATAGCTCAGTACCTTAACACTAGCATAAGAGCTGCGTAGCTTCAGTGGATGTGTAAGTCGTCGACATTCCGAACAACCAGCTGCGTTTTTCAACTCCTCATTGGTCCAACAATATGTAGTCAATCTGGAGGAAAAAACAAACAAAATTACAAGCGCTATCATAGTGAAGGCAAGCTCCCACGCATGGCACATGTTTGGTTCATATATAAAATTGATGTGAGAACATATGATAACTGGTCCACATGTTCAATAAATTATGTTTTATGTAATAACCTTGGCAGACCATAAAGAGCAGACCGACACTTGTCTTGTCCAGATAAATGTCGTCTATCATGTAGAGCAATATTCAGCTGTAAGTGACAGGCAAGAACCACAGAATGTGATCATGTAGGTTCTCATTTGGATTGATCATGAGGTGAAAGTATACATAATCACCTCAACGATAATAAAATTTGATTGAATGATAGCAAATGATTTGACATACAATTAACCACCAAACAGTTTATTCACCTCGGAGGTTGACAGGAACTCGTAGATTGCACTCTGCACATTAGGAAAAGATAATCAGCCCTTGCATTAGATACAGAAGCACATTCCTTGAAACAGCAATGCCCACAGTCACCACTAAAAAATACGTTAAGATAGCCTAGTATTGGAAGCTTCTGATGGTTATGAATACCATGAGGTCACAAAGTGCTACGAGATGTTAATTTAAGTCCGGGAGACATTTTTCATGAATCTTTTTCTCACAATCGGATGATTGTGTAGTTTGTAGTCCTTATGCACCTTATTTTTATGTGCTCCTCCAGAGCACAGTTTCTCTAAAATTGAACACTATCCTTCTCTTTCCCCATAAAAATTACTTCAAACGATAGAGGGAGACTGTTTTGAAAGATACCAAAAACACATCATACTACAATATATAAGTAAATTAACATACTTGGGGAGTGATGTTGAAATCACCAGCAAGCACAACAGGAATGCTACCCCATTTCTCTGAAAGGGTGTGTGCCTTCCAAAGAAGAATGTGAATCTGAGAAGCAAAGAAGTCCAACAGAATCATAACCAGATATTTAAAAAAAAAGGAATGAGTCAAGACAACTGTAGTTCAATTTATATGCATGTGCTGATCTAAAGGCTATTGTAAGATGCATCTGATCTTCTTCTCATAGACGTAATAATTAACCAAGTGATTATGAATTATGCCTAGAATTTGTGTATCACCATATCAACTTAGACTGGAACAAGAAACAAACGATATACAAATAATGAGAAAGATTTTTATCTCATGCCCATACTCAATAGCGGTCCTAAAATTGAATAATGATAGTATATCAAGACTAGTGTGATGAGACACTATATTTTGTCAATTCTTTCTGCTATAAACAACATGGATCAACGGCACGATATTAGATGAGTAAACTGCATACAATTCATTTCTCTAATATCATAGAACTTTAGGAGCAAGTGTGAGAGTGAATGTGTGTAAACAACTGAGATCCTTCCAAGCGAGCAATAACATTAATGCATAATGGATTTTTAGGGGTCAAATTGGTCATATTGATGTTTAGACGTTATAAACTCGGTTAAACATCTATCTTTCCAAAATTTGCACCTTGATGTATTGATTAGGCACTAAAGTATTCCAACAGCATATAAAAAAGATCGGTAGGTAGCGCAGTCACCCGCAACCAACTACTACCCGCTCCATTGGCAACGACCGTCGTTCACGCAAGTGCCCAACACCTTCAGACCGCCACGGCTAGTTGGGCTCTATGCAACACACGGGTTCACATTCAAGCGGTTTTTATGTAGAATCTAGGGCAAATGGAAAAGAGTTTTGGTTTGGTTTTCATGTAGGTTTTTTTTATCTCCGTGCTCGTCGGAATCGAGGGTGTGGCCGCCTTAGGCAGGAGGGTGGCCATGGCCGCCGGAGGTGGCAAGGGAGTGCCACCCAAGGCGGCCAAGGGAGTGCCGGCAGGCATGGGCAATACTAGTGTAAGTGTGTGTGTGCATATATATATATATATATATATATATATATATATATATATATATATATATATATATATATATATATATAGGGGCATGCTATGCTACGGTGCGTGCGGCACTGCACCGTAGCCGTCTGATGCACGCACTGCGTGCATCACATGCACGCAGCAGTGCATCAGACGGCTGCGGTACAATGCCGCACTTACCGCATGCCGCATTATAGCATTTCTCTCTCTCTCTCTCTCTCTCTCTCTATATATATATATATATATATATATATATATATATTAGAGAGAGAGAGAGCAGGGAGCCTGCACCTGAGGTGTAGCATCGTTGCTTCACCTCTCGCTTGTTTACCCTCCCTAGAAGTTTTTGAATTTGATGATTTTTGGTGGATGTGTTGTCTAGGGTAAGGTGATCATCCTCACCAAAATTCAGCAAATTCTAGAACTTCTAAGGTCATCAAATAAACTCGGTAAAATTAACGGTTACTATGAACGGTTGAAAATGTTTCGAACATTTGATGACCCTAGGAGTTTTAGAATTTACTGCTTTTTTGTTAGGATGACCACCTTACCCTAGGAACACATCCACCAAAAATCACCAAATTCTAAAACCTCTAGGATGGCAAACAATGCCTGAGGTGCAGCAACAATGCTGCACCTCAAGTCTATATATATATAGAGGCATGCTAGGGTGCGGCGTGCGGTGCGTGCGGCGCCGCACCGCAGCCGTCTGATGCACCGCTGCGGTGCATGCGATGCATGCAGCGGTGCATCAGACGGCTGCGATGCGACGTCGCACGCACCGTACGCCGCATTTTAGCATTTCTCTCTCTCTCTCTCTCTCTCTCTCTCTCTCTCTCTCTCTATATATATATATATATATATATATATATATATATATATATATATATATATATATATATATATATATATGGGGGCGGGGAGCCTACACCCGAGGTGCAGCAACGACGCTGCACCTCTCGCTTGTTTATCTCCTTAGAAGTTTTGGAATTTGATGAAATTTGGTGAGGGTGTTGTCTAGGGTAAGATCATCATCCTCACCAATTTTCATCAAATTCCAAAACTTCTAGGGGGATCAAATGGTCGAAGCAAAATCTGCAGATTTTAAGGTGACTGCGGACGGCTGATTTTACTTCGACCATTTGACCCCCTAGAAGTTTTGGAATTTGATGAAAATTGGTGAGGATGATCATCTTACCCTAGACAACACCCTCACCAAATTTCATCAAATTCCAAAATTTCTAGGATGGTAAAATAATGTCTGAGGTGCAGCAACGACGCTGCACCTCAGGTCCAGGCTCCCCTTTCCATATATATATATATATATATATATATATATATATATATATATATATATATATATATATATATATATATATATATATATATATATATATATATATATATATATATAGAGAGAGAGAGAGAGGAATGTTACAGTGAGCTATGAACTACGAAAGGAGAAACTGAGCTACGATCATTTTGACCACCCTAGAAGTTTTGGAATTTCGTGAAAATTGGTGGGTGTGTTGTCTATGGTAACATGATCATCCTCACGAATTTTGAAGGAATTCCAAAACTTCTAGGGTCATCAAATGGTAGAAGAAAAATAAACGGTTACTACGGACGGTGGATAAAGCTTCTACTGTTTGATGATCCTAGAAGTTTTGGAATTCTTTGAAAATTGGTGAGGATGATCATGTTACCCTAGACAACACATCCACCAATTTTTACGAAATTCCAAAACTTCAAGGGTGGTCAAAATGATCGTAGCTCATTTTCTCCTTCCGTAGCTCATTGTAATATTCCTCTCACTCTCACTCTCTCTCTCTCTTTGTCTATATATATATATATATATATATATATATATATATATATATATATATATATATATATATATATATATATATATATATATATATATATGGGTCAGGTTCAATGGACACTGTTTTTACACTTAATTTTTTACACCGATTTTCAAATCATTAGATAGAGGTTTCAGAATTTCTTGATTTTTTGTGAGCATAATCATCTTGTCTTAGATAACACATCCACAAAAAATCAGCACATTCTAAAGCCTCTAGACTTATTAAATGTGCTCTTCAAATTAACGATTAAAATGGACGGTCGATAAAGCCTTTTAGTTTTGATGTACTTGGAGGCATTAGAATGTTCTGATTTTTTGTGGACGTGCTATCTAAGATAAGGTGATTATGCTCACAAAAAATCAAGAAATTATGAAACCTCTATCTAATGTTTTGAAAATCGGTGTAAAAAATTGAGTGCAAAAATTGTGTCCATTGAGCCTGACCCTATATATATATATATATATATATATATATATATATATATATATATATATATATATATATATATATATATATATATATATATATATATATATATATATATAGGGGCGTGTTAGGATGCGGCGTCGCATCGCAGCCGCCTGATGCACCGTTGCGTGCATCGCACGCACCGCAGTGGTGCATCAGGCGGCTGCGGTGCAACGCCGCACGCACCGCACGCCGCATTTTATCATTCCTATCTCTCTCTCTCTCTCTCTCTCTCTCTCTCTCTCTCTCTCTATATATATATATATATATATATATATATATATATATATAGGGGAATGTGACTTTGTATGCCCATACATTGAAAGCTTCAATGTATGCTCCTCTATTAACATAAATAGAGGTTTCCAAATTTGCTAATTTTTTGTGGAGATGATATCTATGTTGAGATGATCATCCTCACAAAAAATCAGCAAGTTCTGAAACCTCTAAGCATTTCAAATAAGCTCATCAAATTAACGGTTGAAATAGACGGCTGATAAAGCTTCTAACATTTTGATGGACCTAGATGTTTCATAATTTTTTGATTTTTGGTGGATATGCTATCTATAGCAAGATGAACACCCTCACCAAAAATCAGCAAATTCTGAAACCTCTAGGTGTATCAAAATGATAGAAGTTGTATCGTTTGTCCATTTCAACCGTTAATTTGATGAGATTATTTGAAATGATTAAAGATTTCAGAACTTGCTGATTTTTTGTGAGGATGATCATCCCAACATAGATATCTCCACAAAAAATTAACAAATTTGGAAACCTCTATGTATGTTAATAGAGAAGCATACATTGAAGCCTTTAATGCATGGGCATACAAAGTCACACTCCCCAATATATATATATATATATATATATATATATATATATATATATATATATATATATATATATATATAGGGGCGTGTTAGGATGCGGCGTGCGGTGCGTGCGGTGTCGCACCGCAGCCGTCTGATGCATCGCTACGTGCATCGCACGCACGCAGCGGGCGCATCAGACGGCTGCGGTGCGACACCGCACGCCGCATTTTATCATTCCTCTCTCTCTCTCTCTCTCTCTCTCTCTCTCTCTATATATATATATATATATATATATATATATATATATATATATATATATATATATATATATATATATATATATATATATATGAGGGCAGGGAGCCTGCATCTGAGGTGTAACATTGTTGTTGCACCTCTCGCTTGTTTACCCTGCCTAGAAGTTTTAGAATTTAATGATTTTTGGTGGGTGTGTTATCTAGGATAAGGTGATCATCCTCACCAAAAATCAGCAAATTCTAAAACTTTGAGGGTCATCAAATAAGCTCGACATAATTAATGGAACGGTTACAGTGAACGGTCGAAAATGTTTCGAATATTTGATGACCCTAGAAGTTTTAGAATTTACTGATTTTTTGTCATGATGATCACCTTACCCTAGAGAACACGTCCACCAAAAATCAAAAAATTCTAAAACTTCTAGGATGGCAAACAATGCCTGAGGTGCAGCAACGATGTTGCATCTTAGGTCTAGGGTCCCTTTCCCTATATATATATATATATATATATATATATATATATATATATATATATATATATATATATATATATATATATATATATATATATATATATATATATATATGAGCAGTGATACATTGCAGCCGGTAACGTGCGGCACCCCCTTCCGGGGCATTTTGGGATTTTTTTTTTTTTTTTGGGATTGATCGCCCCCCCTTGGATAGCACACACAAAAAATTTCAGACCGATCCAAGCCCTGTAAGCCGTCCAAATGTGTTGATCAAAATGACGACAAAAATGAACGACCGATAAAAGTCGATCACATTTGGACGGCCTACAGGGCTTGGATCGTGCTGAAATGTTTTGTGTATGTTATCCAAGGGTGGGTGATCAATCCCAAAAAAAAAAAAAATCCCAAAATGCCCCGGAAGGGGGTGGCCGCACGTTACCCGGCCGCAATGTATCACTACTATATATATATATATATATATATATATATATATATATATATATATATATATATATATATATATATATATATATATATATATATATATATATATATATATATATATATATATATATATATATATATATATATATAGGGAGATGCTTAGGTGCGGTCTGCGGTCCGTGCAATCCGCGGTCTGCAGCCGTCCAATGCACCATTCCGTGCATCCGATGCACGCAACGGGTGCATCGGACGGCCGTGGACCGCACCTAAGCATCCCCCTATATATATATATATATATATATATATATATATATATATATATATATATATATATATATATATATATATATATATATATATATATATATATATATATATATATGGGGAGGGATACTCTTACTCATGGCCTCTTACTCATGTAGTTACCTATGATCCAAGCCGTCCATTAGATCCGACGTACGGTTCGGATTAGATGGGGAGTTAAAGCAAATGGTGTCCGCATTAAATGCCCGTATTAAAAGCCCGCATTTAATGCGGACACCATTTGCTTTAACTCCCCATCTAATCTGAACCGTACGTCGGGATCTAATGGACGACTCGGATCATAGGTAACTATATGAGTAAGAGGCCATGAATAAGAGTATCCCTCCCCTATATATATATATATATATATATATATATATATATATATATATATATATATATATATATATATATATATATATATATATATATATATATATATATATATATATATATATATATATATATATATCAACCCTACAAACTTCCTTATTTATAAAAAAAAAACTCATTTCAAATTAATATTTACATATAAACCCCTCAAATTATCCAAACATTACATATTGATCCTACAGTAAGCTGACTTCTAAATCATAAGAAAATTTCATCATTTGGTTGTTATTTCATTAACCTAAATAAAAAGGCGCCAATTTACCCTCAATTTTACTTAAACTAGCCCAGCGTTGAGGGACGTGGACTTAACTCATAACTAACTTGGACCTAATTCAAATCTAAGTTGGACCTAACCCGAACTAGCCTCACGTTGGAGCTGTATTTAGGAAGTTTAGAAACAAAAATTAAGGGTAAAATGTAAAACAAACAAAACAAATAACCAATAAAGGAATATTCCTTGTCAGCTAAATATTGGGGTCGATACATAGGTTTGGATAATATGGGGGTTTTATATGTAAATATTGATAAAATAAAGGCATATATGCACAGCTTTGCACTTAATATGGGGGGTTTGGCTGTAGCAGCTTTGCACTTAATTATCATGAATATAATAGGTTTGGATAATATGAGGGGTTTGGCTGCAGCAGCGATGAATGACAGTTGAGTGGCAGTAATAGTAGGCGTCCCCGATTGTGGGACATATTACACACCCCTATTGGTTTTATCAGGTATTCTAAAACCTCTAGGGGCATCAAATGTGCTATTCAAATTAACGGTTAAATGAACGATCGATAAAGCTTCTAACATTTGACACCCCTATAGGT